>CAIGQQ010033255.1:8327650-8367941 GCA_903798035.1 Danio albolineatus
CATTGGTTATTAAAACTTTTAGAAATTCATAAACAAAACTTGCTGTTAAACAAAAATTGGGGAAAAATCTAAAATAATAAAAATGTAACAGGAGGGCTAATCATTCTGACCTCAACTCCATATTGCGATATAAATTAGGGCTGCACAAAAAAAAATGTTTTTTTTACATTGCAATATTTGTTTTTTCTTTGTGATATATATTGTGAAATAATTTCACCAGATGACTTAAATAGTTCTATTTGCAAAGTCATTACTTGGGAGTGAAATATAAATATATTTTTATGTAATTTATTATATACATAAATTATAGTCATCAATAAACACAATTGAGCAAATATTAAAGCAAAGTAAAGCGTGCCTTATGTTTTTCTGGAGAGAGCAACTGTATTCAGGTACAGAAATTGAATAATCAAATGTTAATAGCACTGTCTTCACCATATAAATAATTTTCTAAAATTAATCTTTATGGAACTTCTTTATGCACTACTAAAATGCTTTAAACTATCATCAAATGCTCACACAGTCACAGGCCCTAAAAAACACATGTAGATGATAAACTTTCACTCTACGATTCAATTCTGCAGTATCTCCATAAATCTTGTCTGTTTTGACCTGTGGTTTCTGGTCATCTGTAATCCTAGCTCAACATTGCATGTCTCGCGATGTGACTATTGCAGACGCACACATTGCGATATCGATGCTCAAATGATACATTGTGCAGCCCTAATATGAATATAATTTCACTAGATGACTTGATTAGCTCTATTTGGAAAAACCTATTATTTTTATTATTTTAGACTGACTCAGATTATTTCAATGGGCATAAAATCTGTGCATAAAATATAGTGTACAATTTACAAGAATACATCAATAGAATGAAGAAAAGACACAAATTAAATAGAAAAAAAACTGTGTTCAGGTACAGAAATTGAATAATTAAATAAAGAATTGTAAATAAATAACACCAGTCTTTTTCATTTTAAAGATTATATACAATTAATCTTTGTTAAAACTACAAATGTTATAATTTTCTTATACACAGATAATTTAAATTCATTTGGAATTTTATAGGTCACAGGCCTGGTTTGGAATGTGTTTGATCAGAATTCAGTAAAAATTTTACATAGTTTACAATTCCTTGTAGTTGCAAGCTTTTAGCCAGTATAATGTCTAAAGAGGATCATCAACATGAAGTGTAAATGTGTATTATACTGCCTCCTTTATGATATTCCTGAAACAGAGGATGTTGTTATACCTGTTTATATTGTTGGCGTTGGCTGTTGTGTTATTTCTCAGCTCAGACAGGATGAGTTTTGGAGATTTGAGCTCGTCTGATTCTCCAATAATACACACATGAACGTCGCCGTCTCTGCCCAGCAGCCAGCTCACATTTTTACACGGGCCTGAGGACAGAACAATAAAAATGTCAAGAAAACCAATACCATAAAACTTTGAATAAATAAGCAACACTGAACTCATTAAGTTACAAAGAGAAAAGCATAGATATTTGGTTGCTTTTTGAAGACAGTAAATGAGCGTTTTTTACACTTTAAAAAGAGATCCGTTGACTTTACTTAAAGTTAGTAAACCTGTTGATTTAAATTGATTAAAGTCTGTGTCAGCCAGAAGTTCCCGAGACTTTTCTTTCAGTATGTTGATGTCCTTCCAACTGAAACAGAATATTGAGTAGGCGGCGGGGCTTCCTTTTTACACATCATTCCCTCATACCAAACTTACGGCTGGTTTATACTTCTGTGTCAACGCACCCATGTAGTCGTGCATTTATACTTCTGCATACTGTTTGTGTTGCTCTGCAATAATGCTTCTGAAACGCTAGCCGGCAGTAGGTTTTTATGTTCCTCTGTGTCGAGTTTCTTCAGTGGTGTTTGTTTTTTCGTAGCTTAAACTTGCTTATTCAGAGGTGTGAGAAGGCAGGCGTTCAACAACTTTGATCATAAGATAAACACAAAACAAAAGTTTCTATTTGGAGCTCCTTCATGGGACTCAACACTTGTAAACACTCGCTCCATTGGACTAGCGGCTCTTAGCACAGCCCACACTCATCACAGCTACCAAGCCAACTAATCACAGTGCTTGCGCTACGCGTCGTTGCTACATGTAGTTACATTTTTTGACAGGTGCGTGTCAACATTGGCATCAGCCACAGCAAGGGCTACCTGACCAAGTAAAGGCTGCGATGGACCATACACATGTGCTTGACGCAGAAGTATAAATCAGCCTTAACAGTAAGAGGGGCGTGGTTAAGAATATTGCGGCTGAAGTGGTCAAACTGATGTCAACAGAGAAGGACTGGAACTCCAAACATGGAAGCAAATGTTTGGACTTTGATTAAAGGTTAGCAGAACAAATTCATTATTTTTTTCGCAGTGGATTAACTTGGATGGATTCATTTATCATATAAAGAATAGAAATGTGCGCTAGTAAAAAAAAACAATAAGTTTTAATTTAACCTAAATGAAGTATGTGCGTAAAAATTAATTCAACTTAACTGTTCCAAATTACAATGCACTGACTCACCTATTTTACCTCTTTAACAAGAAGTTAATAATATAAGACTTTGGTGTCTTCAGAATGTGTCTGTAATGTTTCAGCTCAAAACTCAGATAATTTATAATAACCCCCAGAATCAGTCTATTTTGGTGTCTGAATACTTTGCAGCTGTTTTTGTAGCCTGTGGCTTTAAATGCAAATGAGCTGCTTCTCCCCGCCCACCGTTCCCACGTGTTTGTCTGCTCATCATGGGTTATGTCAGATAAACAGCAGTCAGTGATAGAGACAGACATAGATGAAGCTGAAATACATCTCATTAGTCAAAAATACCAAGTTTATTTCATGTATTTGCGGCGGAGTTTATTCAAGCCTTTCTAAAACGATGAGTCACACACAAATGCCATGCAACACACACACACACACTTATTAGCGTTCACCATGTGCCCATGGTGATTATAGAGGTTAAGAATTACATATCGATTTTACTCTCTTCATTAGAAACACTGTTTTAAAAATGTTTTAAACTTATAAAACTTATAAAGATCACAGAAAATAACAAATATTTTAATCCCTGTTTTTTGCCTGTCTGTCAATCAATTCGGTGGGTGGGTCAAACTGCACTTTTACATCACCTTGCAGTGAGCCTCAAAATCACTGAGATTTGGGTCCTATTTTAAAGTCAGGAAATTTAAAAAATGTCACTTGTTGGGTTTATATCACTCCAAAATGACTGTGTACACATTTTACATACAGACAGTTCATGTCCAAACAGCTTCCAAAAGTTGATTTTCATCATAGGTGCCCTTTAAAAGTAAAATGACTAATAGCTTTTTACTTTCTTTACTAACCAAACTGCAATCACCTCTATGAAGAATATCTCTCTATTGTCTGCTTTTTAAATTGTATTCTGTAGCATAATTATTTTCGCAAATGTATACCAACAGCTTTAGACATTAGACCCCATTTAGGTGCAATTGGCAAACCCTGACCTCCCAATCTCCATAATTCAGCTCTGCAGTGTGTTGTTTTCACCGACAGAGAGCGCCATGATATTGAGTGAAACTGATCCTCTGGACCACTGTGCTTCAGATGTGTGTTAATGTCATTCAGTGCGTGGATATCACTGCCAGCGTTCATCGGGCTTGTATTATCGGCTTACAGACACTCGCACCAGCCCACAAAAACCCTGTGCCTCTTTTCCAGTCACCCTCATCATTATTTCAGTGTGATTTAACCTTCTCAAATTACACGCAATGTTTGAAGGCATGAAATGAAGTGTGATCAACTGATATGTGGCGCTTACGTAATAAGCACACAAGGAGGATCATTGTACTGATCATAAGGAGGCCTTAGCTAAATAATCTAAAAAGTACATCGTAATACCACGTGAGAATTAGAGAGAGAGATTTCCCTGTGGAACAGTTTGTTTTTAAATTCTTTATTTTTTTGTGCATGCCTAAACAGACAACTTAACACCCTCAGGGTTGGGTAAAGAACCGGTTCTCCAGGTCTACCAAAGCCATATGAGGCAGATCAGATGACTCCACATCCATGCAGGAATGAGTTTATGCGACATTTCTGTTAGAAATCTTAGAAATGTTCAGTATGTGTAGTTGAAACTACTAAAGTTGCATCATATAAAGCTGGCACAGATCTTCATGAGGTGTTTAGTTACGATCTTGAGTTGTTTGTGTGTTTGTGTAATGCTTGTTTAGTAACAGGGTTCACCCGTATATGCCACTTGTCATTAGTATTTGATCATATAACAACACCACGATGATGATAGATGTTTTCATTAGGGGTGTTTCTCAAAGCACTATATGACCCCGCTTAAGCAGCCCAGGGCTTAATACAGCCAGAGAGATTACAGCTACACCTGGAAAAGGAATGTTACAGCTGAGCTTTTCTATTATGCAATGAAATAAAAGACAATAAGCCCTCCAAAATTTGGATTTACATAATTTCAGAGATTTTTCTTTTTGTAGCTTGGAAGTGGCTGTGCTTGTCTTGAGCCTTTAGTCTTCATTTATTCACCCCATGTTGTTCTAATGCAGTTTATTTGTAAGACAAAATAAGATATTGCATTTCAGTATCTTTTTCCATATGTATTTCTTATCTAATTAGGCACAAATGAGATGATTTTTGACTTTAAGTAAGTGTAAGGCTATAGTCAACTTTATCAAATAAAATGAGTGCAGTTAATTAAAAAATGTACTAAAGTTAATAATACTCATTTGAAAAGAGTTTTGAATTCAGCATTGAAGGTAATGAGTTACCTCATTGCTTTAGCTTAAATGGAGTAAGTTCACAGTACACATATACTTTAGATTTTTTTTTAGCTCAAATGGTTTGTAGCAGTCAGTCTCTTCAAACAGTTTGAGTTGCCCTAACTTATTGGGTTTTACAGTACTCAGTTGGTTTGAGTTCTCTTCACTTATTGGGTTTTACTGTGCTCAAATTGCTTTGTTTACTCAAGTGGATTAAGTGCATAGTACTCATTAGAATTCGTTTTTGAACTTAAATGGTTTGTTGCAATCGGTTTCCTCAAATGGTTTGAGTTAACTTATTGGGTTTTACAGTGTAGATAAAAGGCAGAGAGAAAACTTTTACAAATACTGCTGTGGTTATAAAGTGACTTCACACTTTTTTGTTTTTTGTTTTAAGAAATACAATTTAACATATAACACATCCAAAATGTAAAAATATCCAACCTAATACATTTTATTATAGATGACAGATGTGTAAGATTAAAGCTTGATTCTGAAACAGCTATAAGTTTGATGTGGTCACACTTAAAGAATTATTTTTGCTGCTTGTTTAAACTACTTATTTAAAATGAGCAGAATTTGTGAATTATTTGGGGACAGTTGAACTGTTTAATATTCAATCCACTTAAATTTGTTAAGTTAACCTAATCGATTTGTGTTGGGACAACATGGATGAATTGTGTGGAATCCTGCATTTTTGCAGTGTAAAAATTATTTGTTACTTTAAACAGTCAGTAAACCCATTGACTTAAAAGCGACAAGCTAGCTGGCTTTACTTAAAAAGTTAGCAAACCCGTTGTAACTTGGAAGTTGACGTAGATTTACTTTGAAATTATGCACATTTCATTTACCTAAGCATTTTAAGGCAACAGGTTTACTGATATTTTTCTTCTGATATATTAATTCATTCATTTTCTTTTTAGCTCAGTCCCTTTATTAATCTGGGGTCACCACAGCGCAATGAACCCAACTTATCCAGCACATGTTTTACACCGCGGATGCCCTTCCAGCTGTAACCCATCACTGGGAAACACCCATACAAACTCCACACAGAAATGACCCTGCCGAGGCTTGAACCAGCAACCTTCTTGCTGTGAGGTGACACAGCTACCCACTTTGCCACTGCGTCGCCCTTTTTTCTTCTGATACTTGTTCATATATTTTTCATTAAATGTTTTAGATCATGTTGCAGATCATTTTGTAATTGAAAAACATACAGACTTTGTCGTTTTAGTATTTGAAGTTAAAAGCTATAAGCTAATTTTAAATCTGGCAATTCCACTTAAACTTTAATTAGCTGAAGGACCCCATACAAGATGTGACTAAGCCTCCTGTGAAGTTCGTGACCTGCACCTGTTTATTTTGTCTCAGAACTTTTCACATATTTAACTTTGTTGGAACCACTGTAAAATTAGGTTTTGTTATTTTTTGATGTGATTCTTAATTTCTACAAGATGTCCTACAAATTGAGGCGAAAAAAATATGGATACTTTCACATAAAATAAATAGCACTAGCCTATATGAAGATAAGCATCCAACAATGAAGATAAATCTCTCTCACGCACTTAGATTATTATTAAGAATAATTTTTCCTCATTTTTGCTGTCACACCATAGGACGTATAAGGAAAAAACAAACACTGAAAGAATGTTAGTGGCTCCTTATATTTTCTTAAACATCAGTCTTCAAACTATGCATAAATAAATCTAGACTATTTGTCAAATACCCCATATGCTAATATTGACATATATTAATATGTATAATCCATTATTTCTCAAATACAATCCTTAAACCTGACATCACATCCTGTTGCTCATATTCACTGACGCAAATTAGGTGTCTCAAGTAATTCCACAGGCTTAATTCTAGTCTGACCACACCTCAGAGTCTCCATTTTCTCTCTAATTAATCTCACGGGCATATTAAAAGAGATCTCTTTGGTGATTGATTACTGTCTCCACTGGGCAGCGGAAGAGTCTCAGGTACAAAGTTCCAAAAAGATCTCTTATTTTTGTGTGTTTATGTACAGAAACAACTGCCAACAGAAACTTCAACAGTATTTATCTGACGCAGAGCTCACACACACTATCAACCGACTGAAACCAGCCACAAAGTGCTGAGCGAGAGAAAGAGAGACAGCTGCGTTTCACAATGCTGCCATTCACATGAACTGTGAACCCTGTCAGTTGTGCGTCCGTTGAGACAAAATCAAAGGAGTACAGAGAGACATTTGACTGTGTTCATGTCAAACCGAAGTAAATGAATGAGAGCCGCACTGCAGGACTGTGACGTGGCGGCACTCTTTTTGTCCAAGAGCTAAAAAACACATCACAAAAGACCTTGTGTCACATGTGGCCCATGTGATTTGGTGCTGAAAAACAGAAGCCGGCAGAGAATACCAGCGCTATTGATAGGAACGCTTCATGAGAACGTTGACGTCCCCAAGCCAATGTACCGGCTAACGTCAATTCCTGTTTGGTTGGATTCCATTGTCATGAACTTGTACTGAATGTTTTTATTTTTTTCTCTTGGGTTCAGGTTCTCACAGATGTTTTGTGTTTTTAAATTCCATATTTACAGCATGTTACATAAACTCATTGTTAGAGTATTTAAAAAAAATGTTTTATTTGTTAGTGACAGATACAGTTAAACTGAAATGATAGACGTCCCATGCGTGTACCATCCCAGCAGACACACAGCAGATTTAGATCATCAGCCTCTAAGGATAATGTTATTTTGACATCCAATAACTGCGTGAAATGACGTCGATATTGGGTTGATTTTAGGTTGTGTTGGAAAGTGACCAAAATCCAGTGTTGAGTCAACATGTTAAATCAACGTCATATTGACATCAAAAACTGACATTTATTCGTCAGGTATGGAAACCAAAATTCAATGTCTGATAGAAGCCTGATAGAAGCCATATTTAAGTTCACACAATGTCAAGCCGTAACATCATTAGACGTTGATATTTTGTTAGTTTTAAGTTGCATTGGAAAGTAACCAAAATGCAACATCTATTCGACATTGGACACTGATGTTGGCCAGACGATTTTTTATTTCCAAACAAAATGCAACGTCCCATGACGTTGGGGTACAATGTCAATCTGGTGTGAAGTTGACGTCCTGTGCCTGCTGGTGTAATGCTTGTAAAGCTAATTTTGTTATTCATGTTTATTTATGCTTTTAAATTGCATTATGGGACCTCCTTCTTTCTTCCAACAACTTTTAATCTTGAAAAGTTCAAAAAAGTGACTTTTATAAAAAAAAAAAAAATAGTTTAAAGTGATATATTGCCTGGGTTGGTGGTATATAGAGCTTATTATTAATACACTTATTTGTCTATATGTTATTTCTTATACACCAAACTACTAAAATTTCAATAAGTTGCCCCTTTGTTAAACTAGAGTTTAATTTTCAACATCAAATGTCGAAAGAGCCAAGATTAACATCCCATAATCCAATTCACAATCGTAAATAAACAGAAAACTCATGTGAATCACAAAATATGGAAACTGAGATATTTTTACTGTGTATGAGGGCTATTGTAAATTACAAAAACTAAATCATATAATAACACGGGTACACTAGACATAACTACAAGTTTGTTGGTTCAGGGAGGTTTGTTGGCTTGTTAAAAAATTATTGGTGGCTTGTTAAAAGATTATAATCTGCATTGAATTTTAAGCAGTCCTGGAATGAATTCCAAAATTTGACACCTTTAACTGAGAGAACACTCAGAGACACACTGAGAGAGCACATGATGTTTCGCAATATAACTTTCCGCTCTGGTGGATCTCCTGCTTTCCTGGAATTTCTATAAATTTCTATAAAAAAACATTTTGCATAAAGGAATAGGGGCAAGTCCATTTAAAAACAAACTTTAGATAATGAAAAAAGACAAAATGAGCAAAATTTACATCTTATTTACTTAGGATCTAACAATGATGATATTGTATTTGCGTTCTGCTTAAATATTTTATATTTGTATACAAAGCTCTGTTGTAGAGGTTCAACCTGAATAAAAATGGAGTGATTTGTTTGAGACTAAATAGGTAATCCATACACCATATGACAATATTTATTCATTAATTTTCCTTCTGCTTAGTCTCTTACCACAGCGGAATGAACTGCCAACTATTCCAGCATATGTTTTATGCAGGGGATGCCCTTCCAGCTGCAACCCAGTACTGGGAAACACCCATAAACTCTCACACTCATACAATATGGCAATTTAGCTCACCCAATTCACTTGTAGCATATTTCTTTGGACTGTGGGGGATAACAGAGCACCCAGAGGAAACCCACGCAAACACGGGGAGAACATGCAAACTCTCTTTGCCTTTTTCAGATCCAGGAAAACTGCTCCAACTTTGAGTCAGTTCTCAAGTGACTGCATAATATTTTCTAATAATAATCTAGTTGCTGTTTCTGTTGAATGGTTTTGTTTTTCCACATACTGTCATTTTTAACATTCTTGGCTTCTGTTCCTTGCTCTCTCTCTCTCGCTCTCTCTTTCTCTCTCTTTTTAAAATCTCAGTTCCACGTTGCTCTATTTTTACATCTGGACTGTTTCATGAGAACATTCCAAGCTCAAATCTCTATTAAAGCACATCCTCGGGCATTAAAGTGTTAGAAAGACATGAAATGTTTAGAGGAATTTATGGCAGCCGGGCCCCTGCGCTATCAAAGGGGGTTGGATCCCCCCAAAAAGGCTCAACTACTTGCGAATGCTGATGCTATGGAAATAAAGAGTAATCTATTCAGAGCTATTTGCATGTGAGAACTCTGTTGTAGTGCAAAGTCAGGATTGAAAAGCTGGAATTTTGGCTCTGGTTTTGGCCCTAAGCTGAAGGATGTCTCTGGTTGTAATAATGTGGCTATTTTAGGACATTTCATTTGCTTTAGTCTCGTAACGAAGCACAAAATGTAATAACATCATTTCAAGGCAGGTGCATATTTTTCATCAACGAGGGTGTGTTTTGAGCTCATTGTGTACATCTTTCGTGCAGTACTTGCATAAGAGGGCGAGAAGAGATGTTTTAAAATTGAATCATTTGTTGATTGGATGCGTTCACGCTGTAAAAAGCAAGTTGAAATAAGGCTACGCAAGCATTTTAATGACAATACTCTTTAAATATTTGGAGTCAGTACACTCTAAAAAAATGCTGGAACCCAAATATGTTTTTTTTTTAGTAGTCTTTTAGTTTTTTTTTTACAGTTGGGTTTGTCCATTCATTTATTCATTCTTTCATCGACTTTCCCTAGAGGCTTAGTCCCCTTCACTGCAAAAAATGCTGGGTTCCACTTAATCCATTTCTGTTGAGACAACATGAAGGAATTAAGTTAATCTATTAGTTTTTACAAATGTAAGTGGATTGAACATAAAACTATTACATTTTCCCCCAAAAAACCTCTCAAGAATTGTGTTGCTTTGGCTAATTTTACATTCACAACTTTATTTTTTATTTTTTATTTTTTTGAGTGTACATATCAGGGGTCGCCACAGTGGAATGAACCACTTACTATTCCAGCATATGTTTTACACGGCAGATGCCCTTCCAGCCACAACCCAGTACTGGGAAACACCCATACACACTCATTCACACACACACTCTGTAAAACCTAATAAGTTAAGTTAACTCAAACTGTTTGAGGAAACCGATTGGGGCAAGCCATTTAAGTTTTGAAACAAAATGGTTTGAGTACTGCAAACTTATATATTGTGTCAAATACACATAAAACATTAAAAGTTTGATGATATCAACAATAGAGTATTAGTAACTTAAATATTTTAATTTAATAATTTATGGTTTGTTGCAACCGGTTTCCTCAATTCGCTTGAGTTACCTTAACTTTTTGGGTTTTACCATGTAGCATTAGAGTTAATACAAAAAATATAATTAAATAATTCATAACTCATTCAATTAGAGTTCTGCTTAATATAATCAGTTCATGAGTTACGTTATGAGTCAAAGTAACTTTTTAAAAAGATGATAAGTTAAATTAACTTATTTCATTCAGGTTATGCAGTGCACTATGGCCAATTTAGTTTATTCAATTCACCTATAGCACATATCTTTGGACTGTTGGGGAAACCGGCACCCGGAAGAAAAACTCCACTCAGAAATGCCAACTGGCTCAGGAGGGACTCGAACCAGTGACCTGCTTGCTGTCAGGCGACAGTGCTAACCACCAATCCACTGTACTGCCGGGTTTGTCCATGTTTGACCTAAAATTTGTTTGAACAATCTAACATGTTTTAAAGTAAAAATAATTGTAACTACTGGATAAAATAATCACATGTGCTTAATGTATGGTTACGTTTAGAATATGGGTTAGGTTTAGGGTTAGTTGCCTTTCACTTTCACTTCACGCATAGTTTATGAATGAACAGACTCATGTGTACTAGTTGCAGATGCTATCATGAGGCTGTTTTTGTGCCGAGTTTGAAGTAATCAATCAGTGAACAGGAGAAAGTGCAAAACTTTGATGATTTTAATATATAGCATCTTATTAATGAAATCCAAAAATTATAGTATAATATGGAGAGTTAGTTTTAAGCTATGTTGCAGCCCACCTGCAGGATCGCCGAGGCCCACTTGAGAATCCCTGACAGAATAACAAGTTTGCAGCAGAATAAACATCATAAATTTTGATATCATACAAACTTTAATATCTGATCCGTGTGTGAACTGCAGTGTATCTCCAGCCTGATCCCACGAGGATACTTAACTATTTCACGTTTCAGTTTAGTGGCTAATTCGTACAAATTCATACAAGTTCAGTTGTATGACAATGTACAATATTTGAAAAAAAAAAAAAAAAAGGCATAGCACCCAACCCCACACCTAAACCCAACTGTCATTGAGGCATAAACAAATTGTACTAAATTTTATGAATGAGATCATACGAATTCATATGAATTAGCCACTAAATCAAAAAGTTATGAATTGCCGCAGGGGCGTTGCTAGGGTTGAAAGGAATAAGGGGCTTAGCCCGAAAAAAGAAAAAAAAAAGTTTGAATTGCAAAAATAAATTATAAAAACAAATAAAAAAGTTATCAAAAATAGTACAAAAAATAACAAATAAAGATCTGTATGCTAGAAATACGTTTACTTCAAATTTATTTCTTTTTTTCTTCAGTTTTTCTCAAAATAGGGTGACGTTGCGCATTGCGGCACTTTAAACGCATGTAATGACTTTTTTCATACTGGGCGCTCTTAAGCAGAAAAACCCTAATATGGATGAAGGCATCCAGCTATTGCTGTAGTTGAATGAATGAAAATAAGATCTGAATAGAGTTAAAAAGGCTTTAACTGACTATTTACATGACTGTGACAAATGGTCAATATGTGTTCTTAAAGTCCATTTCCAATTCCGATGCTAAATTGCACAGCATGTTACAGTAGAATATAGCTATAAAATAAAAAGCTAGATTACTCACTGGCACAAACTCACTGTGATTGACCTATTACAGAAACAGGTGTGACTGACTATACTGACTAGATAAATATGTCTATATCAGGGGTGTCCAAACTTGGTCCTGGAGGGCCGGTGTCCTGCAAAGTTTAGTTCCAACCGCAATCAGACACACCTGGGCTAGCTAATCAAGCTCTTAGTAGGCTTTCTAGAAACATCCTTGCAGGTGTGTTGAGTCAAGTTGGAGCTAAAATATGCAGGACACCGGCCCTCCAGGACCGAGTGTGGACATGCCTGGTCTATATCATATCTAGAAAGCTAGTACAATTTACGTTTTTCTGAATAATTTACATTAATATGACACACATTTTTTTATTAATTCATTTTCTTTTCGGCTTAGTCCCTTTATTAATCTGGGGTCGCCATAGCGGAATGAACCGCCAACTTATCCAGCATATGTTTTACGCAGCGGATGCCCTTCTAGCTGCAACCCATCTCTGGGAAACATCCATACACACTCATTGACAAACATACACTACGGACAATTTAGCCTACCCAATTTACCTATACCACATGTCTTTGGACTTGTGGGGGAAGCCGGGGGAACTTGTGGGAGAAAACCCACGTGACCACGGGGAGAACATGCAAACTCCACACAGAAATGCCAACTGACCCAGCAGAGGCTCAAACCAGCGACATTCTTGCTGTGAGGCGATCATGCTACCCACTACGCCATCGTGGCACCACACATTTTATTGATTACAGTTATTTTTTCTTTCACCAAAACTACACACGGTAATTTTAAGTACTTGGATTACAAAATAAATTTTATACAACCTATGTTTTTTTTTTAAGTGTAACATATTACAAAAGATCAGGGGCTTTTGATAATACATCAGCTGCTTAAGCCCCCAAAGCCCCCCCTCGCAACGCCACTGAATTGCCGTAAGCTCATGTTGGTATCTCTAAACATATTGTTCAAGAGCTTCTCCATAAGGGTCCAGTTCAACTACTAAAACACGTCATATTCTCAATAAATACTCCGCTTTGAAGTCTAGTTATGAATACACACTAGGATTGAAAGCAAACACCTTGACCTGACCGAGAAATACAAAAGCCTCTGACTGTTCTGTAATCAGTCTTTGTCTCCTCCTGATGCCATCAGAATGACAGACGTGGCAGTATTCTTAGAAAGGGTGTGAGCCAGTTCATACCTTTCTTTTGCCGGAGCTTCTCCTTTTTGATCTCCCCCTTGCTCTCCTGCTCTTCCCGCTCCTTCCAGCGCCGGACTTGCTCCTCTCTCATTTTGAGGAACAGGATTTTCTTCTGCTCTTCATTTAAGGCTTCTAGTACATCAGGGTCGATGTACATGTCGGCCAGGATTTGCTGCAGCATATTGTTTGTTTGTATGTGTGTGTGTTGTAGGTTTCTGAAAAAGTGTGCTGATGAAAATCTTTCTCTGCTCCTTTTGGAATTCTTATCGCCCTTTCTTCACACAAAAGCCCCTTCTATCTTCTAGACATTGGCATTTTAGATCCTGCTTGTTCTGTCCCACACTGTGGCCATGTGATTCCAGTCTGGAAGAAAGAAAGAGAAGGTGAAAAAAAGGATAAATTTCTGCATCTGTTGCTATTTTTTTTGCTCAGCCACCCTTTATGGCCGACTACTTTATATCTCTGGGTTTATTCATGCTGATTTCACTCATAAAACTACAATCCTTCCCACTTTAATTTCCTCTTTCTGAAGGAAGAGAGCAGTTTTATTGCTCTTTTGAAGCTTAAGGAGTCCTAATGAATCTCTGATTTAGTTTTGTGGAGTTTCTTCTTCACTGTAAAAGTGTTGTGACAAAACATAATGACAACAAATTTTGTTAGTTTAACTTAAATTTAAAAAAGTTAGTCAGGTTTTTGTTCGCACTTTATTTTAATGTACAATTCTCTATATTAATTAACCATTAACCGACTTTTAGCTCATACAGAGCAAAATCCTGTGTATGAGTAAAACTTACTCAGTTCAGAGAGGATTTGGTTCCTCTTTAAATAAGGGCAAACAGGTTGGTAAAAAGGAAAGCTGCTGTTTGTGGAGTTGCTTATTGATCGAGTTGATCCTCTGCTGAGATTTTGAGAGATTCAATTGATTATATTTCAGCTGATTGCATCTAAGGTTGTGACTGAAGTCAGGTATGTGTTTCCCTTCTGTGTTTCTGTTTAATAACAGCAGGTGTTCATCATCAGTCCTCAATCATCACATAATTAATACTTTCATTGTCTCATTATCTTGAGTAACATTAACTCAATTTAGAGAGGGGCCAAATACTATGTAAACTGAGCAAACTTTACTTCGAGGATTTTGCTGTGAATTATTACATTATTTAATAATTATTTATTAGCTGCTACTTACTGTATTAATAGTTATTAAAGTAGTACTTGGGGTTAGGTATTGGTAGGGCCAGACAGAATCTGCGGACATTTTTTGCTATTTCTGTGGAGTATTTTGTTAAAAATCTGCGGATTTATGCGGAATGATTTTAGGAGTATCATGACAAAACATTTAATATATGAAATAAAAAGTAATACCTTTTTAACTTTTATTTAATGTTTACAATGCGGATCAAATTAGATCCACTTTATTTGGTAAACAACGCAAGTCTCTCATATAAAATATCTACTAAAAGACAGAAAATAGTACTTTAAAAACTGTATTGTAAATAATTCATATGAATATTTTCATATTAGTCAATGTCTATTACTAAAATTATTTGACACCTGAATAAATATAAATTTACACACATTTACACAAGTAAATAAACAGAATCAATGATGGGCTAAAAATCTGCGGAAATCTTCGGAATTCTGTACGCGCAGATTCTGTGTGGACCCAGGTATTGGTTAGGATTAGGGAATAAGATCATGGAAAATATGTACTTTGAGTACAAACAGCCAGTATCCTAATAAATGGCAGGTAATAAGCCACTACACTGTAAGAAGGGATTAGTTGACTTTATTTTAAAACAGGGGTGTCCAAACTCAGTCCTGGAAAGCCAGTGTCCTGCATATTTTAGTTCCAACCCTAATTAAACACACCTGAACCAGCTAATTAAGCTCTTTCTAGGTATCCGAGAAACTTCCAGGCAGTTGTGTTCAGGGAAGTTGGAGCTAAACTATGCAGGACACTGGACCTCCAGGACCTGGTTTGGACACCCATTTTAAAATGTGGGTACAATTAGCATAATTATTCAAATTACGTCAACTTAACAGTAATATTAATATAAACGGGTTTTGAAGTAAAGTCAGCACACTGCTTTTGAGGCAATGGTTTTACTCACTTTAAGTAACTAATCACTTTTTACACAGTAGTTAATAGTGAAAATTGGTGCCTATACTAAAATGTTACCAATTTAACAGTTAAACTTTTAAATATTTATAATTAGTTTGATTGATTGAAGCTTAGATGACTTGAAAAATAAAGGCCGGAAGAAAGTTATTGAGAAAATATTTACTTGGACTTACAAAAAAGAAATCTCAAAACAATATTTATATTTTGTAGAAAAATATAATAGGATACTGTGAAAAAGAATTAAAATTTCACAAGAGAGCTAATCATTTTGTCTTCAACTGTAAATAAGATGTGAAGAAACCTTTCAGCACTTGAATTGAGGCCAATAGAGAGACTTCTGAGCATTGTTAGCAGTCCAGATTGAGGCAGTGTTGAGTTTCATTTCTAAAGCTCTAGAGGACACACTTAAAGGAAACGCTCATTTTACAATTACCCTAGAGTTTTTTTTAAACCATTCTGCCAATCTACTGGTCTGGCGGAAGCACTGTTAGCATAGCTTAGCATAAATCATTGAATTGGATTAGACCATTAGCAGCTCACTCAAACAAAATAAAAATAAATTGTTTTGATATTTAAATATTGATATCCTTCTATTTAAAGCTTGACTATTCTGTACACTGTAAAATTTTATATTATCAATTAGTCCTGACAGCATATGTTTTAGGTCATTGTAAGTTAATCATGTTATAACTTAATTTTAGAAGTTATGCACACTGTTTAAAGTCAGTTCAACATAACATAAGTTCAATAGACTTATAAGGTTAGTTTGATTCAGCTTAAAATTAAGGCAACATCATGTACTAAGACTAACGGAAAGGAAAAGTTGCTATTTCTAGGACATGGTACAGCAGCAAAGTTTCTTTATTATGTCACAATTAGAGTTAAGTGCTTTCTATATCGACCTGGAAAATAGCAACATATACTTTTATATCAGTCTTAGTACACAATGTACGTACAGAATAGAATAGTCAAGCTTTAAAAAGGAAAATGATCTAATTAGTTTTTAAAACTCTTTGAGCAACATGCTAACGGTCTAATCTAATTCAATGATCTATGCTAAGCTAAGCTAAAAGTGCTCCCACCAGACCCGAATATCGGTTGAATGGATTCAAACATGGTAAAACTCTACTGTTCAACTCTAGGGGACTTGTAAAATAAGACTATTTCCCCAAAAAAGTGAAGTGTTCCTTCATCTACATTTCCTGACTACATTTATCTATTGCTGCCTATTAAAAAAAACATTGTTTTTATATGCGAGACTGTGATTTTATTTCCTGCTGTGTTTCAAGGAGGATTGTTGAGACAAATGTTCCTCAGAGCAGCTGTGAGTTTTCACATTTAGAGTCTGTGATCCAGCCGGCTGTTCTGTTTGATTCCAGGTCTCTCTCTCTTTCTCTCTCTGTTGACTTTAGCACAACCAGCATCAACATTTGACTTTATTTAGCTGGGTTTCTCATTCAGTCCAGCAGCGTCCCGTCAGTGTTTACACAGATTAATCCAGCGTTTCACTGCTTAACCACCTCTCGGTTTTCTTTATTTCCTCCCAGCCAGAAATTAATCCTACTCCGCTACAGCATTTCACAAACAAAGAGCCTCTCTGTATTCAAAACCAATCATGCACCAGGTCAGACATGTTTCACCACCAGACAACTAACAAAAGCCATTCAAAACCAACAAAGGAGTGCTAAATTAATAAACATCTGCGCTTTTTTCTCTTTTTTTTAATCACAACCTCTCAGTTTATTCAAGCAATACCAACAATCTGCGCTTGAAACTAGTTGAAACATCATGTTAAAATTAAACAAAGACCCAAAGACTCAAAAGTTCAGCAAGTAAAAGAAACAAAGCAAGACTCTGGAACTGAAACAAACACTCTCAGTTGTTTGAGAGAGAGAGAAGATGGAGATAAAGAGAGAATGAAGACAAAGAGACGCTGCTGAAGTGGCTGAGAGAGAGAAATGTACTCACATTCAGAGCTGGAGAAGTGTGCTGTGGAGTTGGTGAAACGGCATGTGTGTGTGTGTGAATGTGTGTGCGTATGTGTGTGTGTGTGTTTCTCTCGGCTGCTTTGTATTTGAGAGCTCTGGTGTGACATCATAGCATTCTTTCTCCCTCCCTCTCTCTTTTCTCCTCCTTCTCGCAGACTTGCTCCCTCAAGCTCTCCTCCCTCTGTTTTCTGTGAGCTTCATTGGCATGACAAAAACAGCTACATTTGAATGGCCAAATCAGTTTGACTGAAGTCTATGTGGGGAACGTTTAAGGGTTTGTAAGTCAATGCATTAGGTCTTTAATTTTTAATGTTAATTTATGTATGTGGGCCAAAAGACTGAGACGTCCTATTTAGGTGTCTGCATCAAGTTCTATTGATTTATGTGTCGGAAGCATATTATATTCAAGCAGTCTGCTTCAGTGTTTAAAATATAATGATTTTCCAAAATGCTACATGTAATAATATACACTGTAAAAATGCAGGGTTCCACACAATCGATTTGTGTTGGGAAAACATGGAATTATGTTAACTTATTAGTTTTTACACTTTTAAGTGGATTTAACGTAAAACAATTAAGCTGTCCCCCCCCAAAAAAAACCTGTTTGAGCTCATTTTAAATAAGTAGTTTGGACAAACAGCAAACATCATATTTTGAGTGTAATAATAGTTTAATCAGAAATTAAAATGCATTAATTTACTCGCGCTTTACTTGTTTCAGACCTTTACGATTTTTTTTTTCCTCAGTTGAACACAAAAGAAGATATTTTAAATATATATGTTGTAAACCTGCAATTTTGTACCAAACAAGGTACAAACCCTTGTCACTGGGGCAGTACCTTTTTATGGGACAGAATTGTACCTTAAGAAACAAATTTGTGCCTTTTAAGGTCATGATTTGTACCATGGGAAACCAAAATGTACCTTTGTTTTTAAAAAAAACCTGCAGATACAGGTGCAGATACAGAAAGGGACCACCACAGTGACAAGACACTTTGTACCTTAACAGTGTCAAAAATGCTTACCAAACATTTATTAAAATGCCTTAAATGTTTAGTTTACGATACCTATAGTTTTATGTTTTACCAGTTGTTTTGTATTATTGTATTATAGAACTAAAAATGTATGTTTATAAGTATCTTTAAACATATACTTTTAAATGATAATTCTTGTTTTAATATGGAAATTATTCATAAAAATCACTTTGCCTTTCCAGTCATATTTATTTTCATAGATACTGTAATAAAGGAGTTGTTCAACACTTTTGCACCTTTTATATGAGAACAATTGTGTACCTTAATTTCAGTTGTACCATAAAACGGCACAGAATAGTATCATAAGAGGTCTTTTCAGTACCATATGAGGTACAATTTTTACAAAGGTACAAAACTGTTCCTCAAGGAACATTATTTGTACCATTGTGTGCTTTTTTCTAAGAGTGTATTTGTTTTTTTTTTCTAGTCAGTGGTTACAGGTTTTCAGATTTCTTCAGAATAGTGAATTAGTGTTCTGCAGAGTTGGAAACAGGGTGAGTAAATAAAGAGTACATTTTCATTCCCTGAAAAGGATCTATTGTTTTTAGGTGTAATTATTGAAATAACTAGGCGGTCTCAAATCTGTCCAATTTTACTTATTTTATTACCTTTTATTTTACTTTTTCTACTAATGCACTGTAAAAAGTACTGGTTACCTTAAATTTAAGCGGAGTCAAATTAACCTTATGAGTCCATTAAACTTGAGTTAAACTGACTTAAAACAGCTTGCGTATTTTATCAAATGAAGTTAGAACACACTGTAAAAAAGTTGACTGAATTCAAATTTGTAAGGTAACTTCGCAGCCTTTTTTGAATTGACTCAACTTTCAACAAGTACTGCACTTGATTTGATTTAAGTTGAGTAAATTCAGAAATGTCCTGAAGCTGGTTGCCTTAAAATTTTAAGTTGAGTCGACATTTTTTTTTAAGTTTTTAGTTTAACAAGTTTCAATTAAATAAAAACACATGTTGTCATGATTAATTGTTCATACAATTTTTACAGTGTAATTTTCAGGAATTTAACTTTATTTTTTCATTTTTTTTTTAGCTTTTAGAATACTTAATTTACTACTTCTACCTATTTACTTCTTTTATTTACTACTTTACTACTTTTATTTTCTACTTATTCTAATACTAATTTTTAGGAATATAACTTAAAGTGTAAACGTTTACTCTAATTTATACACTTAAAATTCAAATTCCAGAATTTTTTCATTGTTTTTTTTTTTTTTTTTTACATATTCTGACCTGTACTTAGCAAAATATATGATGAGTTCAGATGCAAAAACCTCTAAAAGCCATCTAAAATTTCCATTGAAAACGAACATTTTTCTCAGCCTCCTTTGTTTATGTTAAGTTATTCCACTTTAAAGTTGTCTTATTCTTTGACATAAAAGTGACATTACTGAACCTACACACAGGAGCCTGATAAAAATGCTAATTGTAGAGGAAAATTTCAGACGGCATTTAGTGATTTTTGCATCTAAACTCTTCATATGTATAAGATAATATGTAATTATAAATAATTTTAGTTATATTTCATACATTCTCTTACTGACAAACGGGTAAAACCTAATGGATTTTATAGTATAGTGGCCAAGTATAAATTTTTTTATTAAAATGAAATAATTAAAATTGGGGGACTTTTAATTAGTGAAAAGGCCTAACAAGATAAAAAAAGAAAATTGGTGTGTGTGTGTGTGTGTACAGATATAGATAAAATGCATATACTGTACACCCCATTGTAAAAAAAGGACTAAACTTATATAGTTGTTTTAACTTGCTTCTAATAACTTCAGTCGTACAAAACTTCACGATTTTAAAAGGAGGTGTGTTAAAACCCCGCTCCTAAACTCAACAGTCATTGGGGATGAGCAAATCGTACTTAATTGTACGAATGAGATCACATGATTTCATACGAATTCGCCACTAAATCAAAAAGTTACAAATAAAAGCTAATCATATAAGATAAATGGAAAATCATGTTAAAATTATATAATAGCCACTATTTGTTTTTGCTCAAAAACTAAAATAGTCTGTACTTTGTTACAGTTTTTAGCCTTAAACCCAACCTTTCATCTTTGACACATACACAGATGCTTGTTATTCAGGAAAGTTTGTAATTCTTTTTTTATTTTAACTTAATTTATGCAGTATGGGATGTTAATAATGGTGTAGATTTTTGCAAAGAATTAATAACCAAAGATCAATAAGTGTTGTGTGATAGTATTCTTGAGTTTGTATTTTCTATTGTGCCGACTTATGTTAAAACAACTTGTACACACTTGTACAGTCAGGCCCCAATAGTTAATGCTAGTTTGCTAACAAAATCTGCTAACAATACAGGGTTCATTAATCTTTGATAATGCTAGCTTGTAAACAACGTTAGCTAAAAATAGAACAGTTCAATATTAGTTTATCTATCACAAATATATTTAATTAATATAGCTATAATCTTTTGGTTTGTTTAATGTGTTAAGAGCTAAAATTAACATTAGATTTAATAAATGTATAATAAATACTATTTTATGTCAACTAATGTTAAGCTTATTGTAGAGTGTTTCGTAAAACGTTGTTGTCAAGTTAAGAAAATGGTTCACGATTCAGTAAAAAACTAAAATAGTCACGAATTTCTACAGATAAATAAATAAATAAATAAATAAATAAATATCGCTCAAAAATGAGTCTGTTTACTTGTTAAGTTCTAAGTTTGTCGTGTTTTAAAATGTACCAAGCTTTTTTTCCAAGTAAATCTGTCATTAAGTGAAGTCAAAGAGTATTTACAGAGCAGTAAAGTATGTGTTTGTGTCTGTCTGACGGCTTTTTGTGTGTGTGTGTTTTGTTAAATACCACATTCTCCAGCCTGTGACATCATAACTGAACTTTACACACACAGATGTATTCAGGTATATATTGAGCATATGACGTGAAAAACTCATTTTTTCTCTCTCCAGATGACGCGTTTCAGTGATTGAGTGAAGCCTATAGATAGACTTTTGAACAGTAATTATAGTCATTGACTTCTTATCTGTTATCTAGAGCTGTAGGAGACACACTTGAGTTTACGACACTCTCCGTTTCATAGCTTTTCTGTCTGAGAGATGATTCATTATTTACAGTTATTCATAGTATGTGTTTTCTTTCCTGTGGGGGTTTCGGGACGAACTCATTTCCTCCAACAAGCAAAAAAAAAATTGATGGCAATGATTAAATATTGAAAGTTTTCACACTATGAAATGTATCTGTTGGTGCATCTGTTAATTATATATCGTGGCATTTTTGGGATTTACAGGGGATTCAGTCTTTAATAAATTGATTTGACTGACATTTTTAGTAGTGGCATATAATATGATTTTAAATATAGGAATAAATGTGTAAAATGTGTTTGTTTGTTTTTTATTACATATTGGCCAACCCAAAATAATCAAGGTAAATGGACAACATATATGGGGAAAAAAATTAAAAAATGAGGACACCTTTTGATGAATTGTTTCAGGTGTAATTTTGTCCTTAAGTCCATCAAGTCTTAAGGTGGGCAACAGTAGGGGGTCTTCGTTGCTGCCAGGACTTTGTTAATTTCATATTTACAGATGAAATTAAGTAGACCAGACAGAATATGAAATATTTTGTGTCCATACTATCTGCAATACAAAAGTACATTTGGAAATCACTACTTTTTTATATGCTTTTTCCATCCTTTCAACTTTTTTTTTGGTTTGAGGTTGTAGTTTCACACATTTTTAAATTGTTTTTCAATTTTTAAATTGAAAATTAGATTAGACCTTTATCCACTGTCAAAAAAGCTTAGTTGCCTTATAATTATTAAGTACACTCAAAAAATGACATACTGTATGCTGTTTTAACTACTTATTTAAATTATTATTTTTTTGTAACAATTAGATTATTTTATGTCCAATCCACGTACACTCATGTTTAAATTAAAATAAGTGTATCACATTTTACAATGAATAAAACAAATACTAAAATCTAGAGAAATCTTTTCCATATTATTATTATTACAGCTTGCCAACACACACGCACAAGTTCTACACATTTAAAAATGTTTCACGTCATTGAAATGAATGGTGTCTCTGTGCTAAAAGACAATAGCGATGCCGTAAATAAGTCAGAAAACAATAACATTGTCATCACAAAGCCCAATGACAAACATCTAGAGCTGTGCAAGTGAGTTTGTGTTCAAAATGAAGGAGTAAAGATGCGACACTGGAGGAATCTCCCGATGGTTCGTTTGTTGTGTGTGAATAAGGAAACTGACAAGAAACCAGGTAGCAATGTTTGAAGATTCTACATTTCTTTGGCCTGTGTCCAGCATCATGAGAAATTGAGTCATGGAATTACTGGTGCTGAAACTGTGCTAACAGGTGATTTCCCATAATGCCTTGTTGGGCAAGATGAATTCAAACCTGTTTTACAACAAGTGTCAGATTTAATTGAAAAGACTCTCGTTTATTCGGTAAAGCCTTTCTACAATCCTCTGACTTTTGTTTTTTAACACAGTCATGAGTTAAACATGTCACACCCCAGTTATCTGGTAAAGGGTTTGTTCAGCTGAAAAAAAAACATCATTTACTCAGCTGTCACTGACACGGCTTCTTTTCTGTCTTAATATATTTTAAGAAACGTCTAAGAGGTTGTTTTGTTCAAGGATCAAAGCCAGTTGATCAAATGCTAATTAAATTTACCAGGTATTCTGTATACAGTGGTGTAAAAAACATTACTTAAATACTTTAGATTTCAATTGACTGTATATTTAAGTTCTTGAGTAACCATAGATATGGTTTTGTTCTACAAATTAGAAATAATAATAGTAATCCTTTAGATCATATAATGACAGTCGGTCAAAATAACAACAAAAAAGGTGTTTTTGCTGGAATAGCCCTGGGTTTTTAATCACCAAAAGAAAGAACACTGGTAAGTAGTTAATTAAATTAGGCCTGTACAATATACCAGCATCGATATCGCAATGTGGGTGTGTGCAATTGTCGCATCGCAGGATCTGCAATGTTGAGAGATTATAGTTGATCTGCATAACCGTTGAGAATTCATGACATTTCTGAAGTCATTGCAAAGCTTAACCATAACAGAGAAAATCTTTATCATTCGTGTGTGTTTTAAAGGCAATTCATAAGAATTTAAAGCATTCGGCCACATAAAATGTACATTTGTAACTTTAATATAGTGTAATTTTACTGAAATATTAACACAGTGAAGACTATACAATCTTACATTTCATTTTTCTATTTCTATCTCAATACTGTCTCCGAAAAGCATAAAGAACTGTTTATTTTACTTTTTTCTTTGCTCTATTGTAATTATTCTTGCTTGCAATTTATTAATTATTTTTATACATGATTTACACCCTTACAAGATCCACCCAACTAATCTAAATTCACGATTTTTACCCCAGATAGATCTATTCAAGCCATCTGGTGAAATTGTATTCCAATCCTAATATATATTGCAGGAAAAAAATATCGCAACGTTCGAATTTTCCAATATCGTGCAGCCCAAAATTAAAGTAATTTAAGTAAGAATTTAAATACATAAGTGTAAGTAAATGAATGAATGAATAAATAAATAAATCTAAATATGCCTGCCATATGAAAACTATTGTTATTTTCAAGTGTGTAATCATGGTAAAAAGTGTTCTCTTTAATATTATAGTATTATAGTAATCTATAATATTTTATTCACACTTAAAAAAATGGGTTGTTCTAAGAACTAGAAAAAGATTCTTGTCGAGCTGTCGGTAGTAAATAAAGCATTGTAAAAAGGTTCCAGACAATCAATTTGTGTTGGGACAACATGAAGGAATTAAGTTAACTGATCAGTTTGCATAAATTTAAGTGGATTAAACTTAAAAAGTTAAGTTGCCACAAAAAACCCTCTAGAATTGTGTAACAGCTTATTTTAAATAAGTAGTTTGAACCAACAGCAAACGTCATTTGAGTGCAGATTATTCCTTTTTAGTTGACTTTTTTCCGCATTTCCTGTTGAATATGAAGTCATGTGATGTTTGTTTTCCAACAAGCATACTTATGAATTTCCCTAAACTTTCCCTTGAATAGACGGGAGTCATGAAACAAGGGTGTGTTTAGCAGAAAAACAGGAAGTGTGTGTCTGGTTAGTTGTGCTGACCGGTTTACACTTTACTGACTCATGTGCTTTCCACACTCATGGCTCAACATGAAGATGCACACAACAATAGAGCTCAGTGCAGGTTAGGGTTCACATGATATATGTAAACATACACAGGTTTGTTTTACTATCTTTAGTAAGGACATTACCTTGACTTCTATTGTTTTTATGTCAGGTTAACGATACTATGGTCGAACCCTA
This sequence comes from Danio albolineatus, assembly GCA_903798035.1. Taxonomy (NCBI): domain Eukaryota; kingdom Metazoa; phylum Chordata; class Actinopteri; order Cypriniformes; family Danionidae; genus Danio; species Danio albolineatus. The sequence continues at coordinate 8,352,568 of CAIGQQ010033255.1, forward strand.
CACTGTAACACCTAATAAGTTCATTCGAATTGAGGAAACTGATTGCAGGAAACCATTTAAGTTTTGAAACAAAATGGTTTGAGTACTGTAAACTTCTATATATACTCACCGGCCACTTTATTAGGTACACCTTACTAGTACTGGGTTGGACCCCCATTTTGCCTTCAAATCAGCCTTAATCCTTCGTGGCATAGATTCAACAAGGTACTGTAAATATAGAGATTTTGGTCCCTATTGGCATGACAGCATCACGTGGTTGCTGCAGCTTTGTCGGCTGCAAATCCATAATGCAAATCTCCCGTTACACCACATCCCAAGTGCGTTCTATTGGATTGAGTTCTGCTGATTGTGGAGTGCCTCAGGGATTTATTTTAGGACCTCTGCTTTTTAGTATTTATATAAATGACCTACCTACCTGTATACACTGATGCTGATTTGTTAATGCATGCTATTTGTTTTAAGATTTACCTGTGCAGGGACTGCAGGTGGAAAATAGTAACCTTGCTAAAACCTGGCACAACACATCTTTCCTTTTGAGGTACTTTTGTTCATGTCAATTCAAATTCAATCAGTATGAGTTCAGTTAATAGAACTAATTAAGTCCAAACAACTATATACATAGCTACTCAAATGGTTGGGTATTGCTTCTAGCATTTAGAGTTAACACAAAAAGGCAAAAAAAAATTTATTCATAACCACAAGTATTTTTCGTTAAGTCAAAGTAACTTTTTATAGTTACTTAGGTTTTACAGTGTACACTAAACCCAACCCTCACAGAAACAAGTGTACATCATTAGATGCTAAAAAAAAAAAAAAAAGTTCTGGCTGATTTATAAGCACAGTTAATTAAGGACCAGTGAAATGTCCTCACCACACCAAAAAATATCTGTTAATTAACAGTTTCCATATATGGTGATTCACAAGGGTTTTCTGTTTATTTACGGTTGTGAATTATATTATGGGATGTTGATCTTTGCTCTGTCAACATTTAATGTTGAAAATTCGGTTCATTAGTTAATGTTAGTTAATGCATTTACTAACATGAACAAACAATGAACAATACATTTACTACAGTATTTGATCATGTCAGTTAACGTTAGTTAATGAAAATACAGTTGCTCATTGTTTGTTCGTTAACTCAGGGTGCATTAACTACTGTTAACAAGCATGGACTTGGATGTTAATAATGCATAAATAAATGTTCAATTATGATTAATAAATGCTGTATAAGTGTTGTTCATGAATATTTAATCTTAGTAAATGCATTAACTAATGAACCGAGAATTCAAGTCTACGGTTTAACAAAGTGAAAGATGTCAGTAGTTTGAAATAATATCATGTATAAGAAATAATTTATAGAGAAATAAGTCTGTAAAATAACAGAAAACATACTGGCAGTTTATTATAAGGTTTTTGTAGCGTAATATACAACACCAACCCATTAAAATGTTCATAAAAGTCACTTTTTCAAATTTTTTAAGGGTAAACGTTGGAAAAAAGGTCAAGGTCTCATAATCCAATTCAAAACACAAATAAACATGAATCACAAAATATGGAAAACTGCTATTTTGACATTTTTTTATTTTTTTTTAAGTGTAGTGGGTCGTTTTGACATCTCACTATATAAGTCAGGACATTTGAGCCCTCACAAGTATATCTAAACCTGTACACAGGCACACACATTTGACTTTCAAAGGAGTCCCACAGAATAATGTTTGGACAACAGAGATTTCCATGGGGTTTGTTTCTGCTGCAGGGGTTTAGATCTGTGGTTGTGATCAGCTTTAAAATAAGTTTGAGGAATCTTGAATTTTGAAATATGAACACATATGCTTTAATCGGTCTTTTATCTTTTCTTTTTCTCAAAATGCTAACATAAGATCCTGTAACAGTCATTTGAGCACAACTGAAATAATGCTACATGTATTGTCACTATACTTGTCTGTTTACATATATTGAAATTTGACATTTGCCAAGTTTGGAAAAGTGGCCTTGAGACTTTTTGTTTTGAGGTAAAACATACTGTTAACCTTTTCTTAATTAACAGTTGCTTTTGTATTGTGAATTACTACAGGTGCTTTCTGTTTTTTTCATACTTTCAAATTACCTTATGAGACTTCAATCTCTGACAACTTGGATGTTGAAAATGTTACTCTGCAGTTTTACAAAGTGACTTTATTGACTTTTTTTTGTCTGTATTCATTTATTTATTATAATAATTATTATGTTATTTTTTATCTGAGTGTGTAATGAACAGTTTGTGTGAGTGTATTTAAATAACTTTTTTAATTACTTTGTCTGAAAGATTAATTACTGGATAAGCAATTTAGTTACTTGACTCGGTTCTGTTTAAAATCCATATGAATCTCAATACATAGACAACATAAACTATTAATTCTTTAAATTTGTGTCAAATACCAAATTTAATATTTTTTTAAATTAGCAAATGTTGAACATTATTTGTATCAATCAAAACGTTTAAAATTAATAGCACCATATTTCATAAATACTATAAAATTATTCTTTTTTTAATTGCATGTGCAACTTTTTGGACAAATCAAACATTCTTTAGTTATAAAATCTGCTTTTTTATGCACAATATCTGAATAACAATTCAAAATCAAAGCTGCAAACAGCGATGAAAGGGACCTCGCACCTGGGCATTAGAATGACCGAGAAAAGTGGACAATAATAATTTAAGCTGATATATATAAAAACCTGAGAAAATCACAGATTTATGCCAAACTTCTTTCTGTCAGCAGGTGGTGCTATGACTGTGACTCAATATTGCGATGTAGATGTCTTCAGGAGAATGTAGATGTCTTAGAATTTTAAGGCCGATCGGACATTGTGTGTCTGAATTATAAGTACTTCCTCTTCCATGCGATACACTGAATTTTGTCTGTCCGCCGTGGACATGTCCTGCGGTGAAAACTCTAGATCACAATTTCACATCGCAAAGGAATAAACTGACAAAACTTAGAATCAATCTAATAAAATTTCAAGGAGGAGTTTGTTACACTGTAAAACATGTCATTTATTGTTGCCAGCAGATGACGCTATAACTGTAACTGGATATTAGCATGTAAATGTGTTCAGGTCAGGACTGTTATCAAACGTGGGTTTCGAGGCAGATCAGACAATGCATGCTTGAGTAATTACAGCTTCTTGTTTTGTGGCGAAACATCGTTTATGAGGCCGCCATGGATACGCCCTTCAGCGAAAACTTGCAATTTAACATCGCCAAGGCCTTCAGATAGCAATACCAATTCTGATTAAAATACAATGCCTGGAAATGGCAAAAACTGCACTTTTTTGGCAGAGGAAATTAAAAATATCCTCCTGTCGGGTTTGAGATTTTGGTCCAAGAGACTTTTTGGTAGTTTTTCAAATGTTTGGTGTGTGCCAATTTTTGTAAGTGTGTGTGAAATGTATCTTGTGGGCCACTTCATCAAAGTGCATCAGTGGCGCTGTCAAGCTATTTTGCCATACCCACTTCAGAAACCTATAACACATAATTTTTCGTCTCTTCTGGTGCGTGTGCAAAGTTTGGTGAATTTTTGAGCATGTTTAGACCCTCAAAAATGGGATTTATTCGGTGGCACAGTATGTAGCGCTGTCGCCTCACAGCAAGAAGGTCGCTGGTTCGAGCCTCGGCTGGGTCAGTTGCCATTTCTGTGTGGAATTTGCATGTTCGCCCATTGTTCGCGTGTGTTTCCTCCGGGTGTTAGGGGTTAAACTAAACATCTGAGGCGAAAACTTAAAGACACAATTACTAAAATAGCTATTGTATAACCTATAACTAAAAGACCCTACTATATCTTATTGTCCAAACGCACATTATCTATGCTCAGTTTTGGTGTTTTTATTAATAATTAATAGCTGGTTAAAGTGTTTGCTAAATGGCTAATTATTATTATTATTATTATTATTATTATTATTATTAATAATAATAAAGGGGCGCCACGGTGGCCGAGTGGTTAGCACGTTCGCCTCACAGCAAGAAGGTCGCTGGTTCGATCCCCGGCTGGGCCAGTTGGCATTTCTGTGTGGAGTTTGCATGTTCTCCCAGTGGTTGCGTGGGTTTCCTCCGGGTGCTCCGGTTTCCCCCACAGTCCAAAGACATGCGTTACAGGTGAATTGGGTAAGCTAAATTGTCCATAGTGTGTGTGTGTGAATGACTATGTGTGGATGTGTTTCCCAGAGATGGGTTGTGGCTGGAAGGGCATCCGCTGCGTAAAACAAATGCTGGATAAGTTGGCGGTTAATTCCGCTGTGGCGACCCCGGATTAATAAAGGGACTAAGCCGAAAAGAAAATGAATGAATGAATAATAATAATAATAATAATAATAATAATAATAATAATGAACAGAGTAGGGGCGACACGGTGGCGCAGTAGGTAGTGCTGTCGCCTCACAGCAAAAAGGGTTGCTTGGCATTTCTGTGTGGAGTTTCTATCTTCTCCCCGTGTTCGCGTGGGTTTCCTCCGGGTGCTCCGGTTTCCCCTACAAGTCCAAAGACATGCGGTACAGGTGAATTTGGTAGGCTAAATTGTCCGTAGTGTATGTGTATGAATGAGAATGTGTGGATGTTTCCCAGTGATGCGTTGCGGCTGGAAGGGCATCCGCTGCGTAAAAACAAATGCTGGATAAGTTGGCGGTTCATTCTGCTGTGGTGACCCCGAATTAATAAAGGGACTAAGCCGACAAGAAAATGAATGAATGAATGAACGGAGCAATTCCAATAGAGCCTATGCACCATAGGTGATCGGTCCCTAAAAGAATCATTCTGCTAAGTATTTTTGTATTACACACACACACAAATACAGTTGCTCTGCTTGTCTGAATTGATTTAAGCAGAACTGTTGAATTTATATACAGTATTTGTGGCAAACAGATAAGTAACTGTAATTAAATGACCTAAAAATGAAAAGTAATTCTTTACTTTTTTATTTAAATCAGAAAAATAATCTAACTACAGTACAGTTACTTTTTAACTAATTACACCCAACACTGATCTAGATTGACATGGAGTCAGACTGTTGCTGGTTCAGCAGTTGTTCACCCTATGCAGTCAACAACAGACAGCAGGTGTCATGATATTGCTGTGAAACTCCGAGTTCAATGCTTAAAAGAATACCGATTGTTTGAAAATGTGGTCCATTTGCTTAATTAATATCAACATTACTCGCTCAGACCAGCACTGTTTCAGTTTCATGTTCAATGTCTCTCTAACTGGTATTTTCCAGCGTCAGTGAAAGCTCATTTCATTCCCTCCATCATCATCATCATCATCATCATCATCACTATCATAATTAGTCTCTTGGTCAGATGGAGAACTGACCTGCTTTGAAAATCATAAACACACCAGAATGGGCCATTGGACAGTTTCTAGGCCAGTCCTAATCAGTGGACAGGAATAAAACTTCATGCGGTATCACAATTCATATTTGAATGGGTTAGGGGTTAAACTAAACATATGAGGTGGAAACTTAAAGACACAATTACTAAAATAGCTATTGTATAACCTATAACTAAAAGACCCCACTAAATCTTATTATACAAACGCACATTATCTATGCTCAGTTTTGGAGTTTTGGGTTTTTTATTAATAATTAATAGCTGGTTAAAGTTTTAGCTAAATGGCTAATTAGCCTAATTAGAAATGTAAAATGTGGGGTAACTTATGACTGGCTGCTATAATATTCCCTCCTGATCAATAATTTATTGTTGAGGAAAAATATTAAGTTACAGTTTCTGCAGTACTGTACGTGGCTTTAGTGTAATTCACTAATAAACAGCGCCACCTTGTGGCTGTGGGCTGTTTATTTACAAAAAAAAAAGTTCACCCAAAAATGAAAATTCTATGATTTGCTCAGCCTCTACTTGTTTCAAACCATTGTCAATCACTAAAGAAGATATTTTAAAGAATGTTGGAAACAAATTACTTCTATAGGAGGCTTTTTGTTTTTCCTGGAAGTCAATGGTTACAGATTTTTAGCGTTCCTCAATATCTTCTTCAGTTTTTTAGCAAAAGAAACTCATATAGCTTTGGAACCACAACAGGGTAAATAAATAGGGAGTACAGTAAATGTTCACTTTTGGGTGAACTATTTCTTTAATTGGACATTGTTATTTGCAACTATATATTTGCTGCAAATATATATTTCGAAATGGGGGCACTCTAAAAAATGCTGGGTTCCACATCATCAATTTGTGTTAAAACAACATGAAGGAATTACATTCACTTATTAGTTCTTTATTTGTAGATTGTAGTTGTCCGTGGCATACAGCTGGGTGTTTTTTAGGAGGCATATTTAACCACTATACATTTTAAATTTTCCTTGGCCTAATATGTACCTGCCATGTGTGTAGAAAGAATGCTGATATGATCTGTAATCACAATAGGTGATTTACAAATATATCGGGTGGATATGTTTGCAAATCTGACTTTTGACTTTTTACAGTTGAAGTCAATTATTAGCCCCCATTTGATTTTTTTTTCTTTTTTAAATAGTTCCCAAATTATGTTTAATAGAACACATTTTTCACAGTATGTCTGATAATATTTTTTCTTCTGGAGAAAGTCTTATTTGTTTTATTTCGGCTAGAATGAAAGCAGTTTAAAAAAATTTTAAGAACCATTTTAAGGTCAAAATTATTATCCTCTTTAAGCTATTTTCTTTTTTCATACTCTACAGAACAAACCATTGTTATACAATAACTTGCCTAATTACCCTAACCTGTCTAGTTAACCTCATTAACCTAGTTAATCCTTTAAATGTCAATTTAAGCTGTATAGAAGTGTCTTGAAAAATATCTAGTCAAATACGATTTACTGTCATCATGGCAGAGATAAAACAAATTAGTTATTAGAAATGAATCATAAAAAATATTATGTTTAGAAATGTGTTAAAAAATATTCACTCCGTTAAACAGAAATTGGGTAAAAAAATAAACAGGGGGATTATAATTCAGGGTGGCTAATAGTTCTGACTTCAACTGTATATGCACTCAGAAATGAAAGTAGAAGAGCTGTCACCTTTTCAAAAAATACATATTTGTACCGTTTATCTTTTAAAAAGGTACTGCCCCACTGAAAGCTCCTGTACCTTTATTTCTGAGAGTGTAGAGAGAGAGAGAGAGAATAATAGTTATAACAATAACATAATTTAATAAAGTATTAAAGTGTTATACATGAAATTATTTTAACTATTTCTAATAAAATGGAAAATGATTGCTTAGTAAAAAATACTGATAAATGATATTTCATTTTAATCATTAATTTATAATATCCAATTAATAATAGGTACATTTAAGTTTATATTAGCAAGTTATTAAGTTATATATATAATATGTACAATTTGTATATTTTGTTTACATAAAATTATATATATATATATATATGGTATTATTATTGAAAAAATATATTTTTTAAGATTAGATAGCAATAAAAAAGACAAATTTACAAAACTGTCCACAATTAAGTTAATTAAGTCACTTGGCATTTCTGTGTAGAGATTGCATGTTCTCCTCATGGTCGCGTTGGTTTCCTCCGGGTCTTCCTCCAAAGACTTGTGGTATAGGTGAATTGGGTAAGCTAAATTTTACGTAGTATATGTGTGTGATGAGAGTGTATGGGTGTTTCCCAGTGATGGGTTGCAGCTGGAAAGGCATCTGCTGCGTAAACACATGCTGGATAAGTTGGCAGTTCATTCCGCTGTGGTGACCCCAGGTTAATAAAGGGACTAAGCCGAAAAGAAAATGAAGGAAAATGGCATTTGCTGTTTGTTAAAGGGCACATACATGACCCCTTTTTTTATATTTAAAGTCTTTTGTGTCAGCAGAATTTGTCTGTAAAGTTTCAGCTCAAAATACTCATCAGATTATTAATTATAGCTGATTTCAGTCTCTGTATTATAGCCCTAAAGAGCTTTTTGCTGTTTTTGGGTCTGCGCCTTTAAGAATAGTCCTCCCCGCCCACCGTTCCCGTCAGCATGCCTCAATCTCCGCCCTCGGCTGCGTCAGACATAAAGACTTAACAGGAACAGATGTAGCAGGAAGCAAATCTCACTACGTTTGAGAAATACAACAGTAAGAACTTTACCAAAGACTGTTTAATGTGTTTGTTAAGGAGTTGCAACGATGAGTCACACACAAGGCAGTTAGAGTTCGTTCACGCACGTACGCGCGCGCGCGCACACACACACACAGACAGACAGCGCGCGCGTTTGAGATTTGCACTGCTTTGGCAAGCAAATGTGAAAGGATACAGGTTTATCCACTGCTGTATGGATATCTGTTCTGTCAATGTACACAATAAACCTGATTTAATGTCCACAAACAGAGATTGAAGTGTATTTTTTGCTGACACGCGGCTGTGCTGATGAAGTAAAGCTGAAGTAAATGGCTGTAACTCATTAACATGCACTGTTTTAAACACGTGTTAAACTTAAACTCACTCTTGATCACATTCGATGATGATTGATGACCTTCACGAACTGAACAGACCTTTTATTCCCGGTTGTTTTGCGCACGTCCTGTCTTGTTGATATGATTAGACGCGTTACTACGGAGACATGTTAATACGCAGCTGTCAATCAATTCGGTAGGCGGGGGGACCGCACTCCTACGTAGAGTTGCGGTCGATCTCAAAACCGCTCCAATTGGTCCACCGTTTTTATGCTTGTTAAATTGAAAAAAAAGGACTGGGTGTGTTTATATCACCCCAAAATGACTGTCTATACACTATACCTACACATATGACTGTCCAAACAGCTTAAAAAGTAGATTTTTCATCAAAGGTGCCCTTTAAAACTATTTAAAATGAATGAACATTTTGAGAATAAATAAATAAATAAAAAAATTATAATTAAAACAAGTTTTTAAAATGTATTACTTTTAATTACAGCAATAATACTCTGTAAAACTGCAACTTCTGTCCGTCTGTCCACTTTTATAATACAAATACAAGTTAAACACAAATAACAAATTAGTCTGACGAATGAAATAGATCAAAAACAGCTGTTGTTGCAGTAAGTATGAAAACATTTTTCATTCATGTCTGGATGAAAACCAAGCAAATGTCAGCAGCAGATTTGTTGATGGAGTTTGAGATCTGCTGATAAGTCTGCGCTGGCCGTATGGAGGTCAGAGTTCAGATTCAGGCCTGTGATGATTCTCAATGTCAGGCCAGTTGTAGATGGTGTTGGAGAGACTGTTTAGGGACTGGTAAAACCTCTAGACCCTCTCACGCCCCTCCTCCACCTGATGGCAGTGCCAGCCTGACAGCCCGTGCCCTCCAGAGAGAGAAATCCGGACATGTGTGTGGAAGAAGCTCCTTCAACCACCAGCTGGCAAGGTCAACATTCAGCAGTTAATCTCTCCCTCTGTCTTTCTGTCTGTTTGCTTGCGCTCCTTCTGTCCATTTCTTTCCCTGTGTGTTTGTGTGAGTCTGGAGCTTTACTGGAACCAGAGTTCATGTTTCCTTTGTTCCAGTCAGTGTCCTCTAACAGCGATAAACAAGTCCAGACATTTTTCTCATTTGCATTTTTTCACTCATTTCAGGGGGTCTCACGCTGAATTTTGCATTAGCTGTTTAATCTGTGAGCTAAAATATTTATTTAGTGAACACACCAGGGCCACTACTGTATGTGAATCACATCACTTTCAGTATAGCTATGTTTAAATACACCTATTTTTATGCAAATTTTGGAATATTACATAAAAAACTGCCATATGGAAATGCCAAAAATTAGAAAAATGTGCATAAAAGACTTTAGCATAGGATTACTGAATAAATTCTAACATGTTCATCAAAAAGAGTCATGTGATTTTGTTTAACAGATCTTGTGATAACGAAAATGACTCCAATGCAATGGCATTATTGGTCAAACCAGTGGATTGACCAAATTGTAAAACATCTGAAATGTTTTGGTCATTCTAAAATCCCTCAGCCAAAGTCTGTCATCAAGATGATCTACTGAATTTTAAAATGAGCATCATAAACAGCAAAAGTAATGTTGATCTATGTGACTTTGAACATGAATGGTTGTTGCTTTTCAGAAACTGCTGATCTATGGGGGTTTCATGCACAGCCATGTCAAAGTTTTACATAAAGCATATTAAAAATCAGCAGGTCAGTAGTCTTAAAACCTTCAGACTGTTCTCACTTGATTTGCATGCTAGCATAGTGTAAAAACAAGCTAATTCATATTAGCAGTGTTAAAACGGTAAATAATTTTGTGTCACAGTAATTCATTTTGTGATCTAAGCACTGATGGTCTTAAATCATTTCATTTATGCAAACATGTCTGCTAATGTGAGACATTAACTCTTAAAGAGTATTAAATCTACATCCACACAGTTTAAGACGTTCATCTATATAGCTTCTAGCTACATCTACTGTATAACTAGCAAATGAACAATTAGCATAATAAAATGGTAGCAATATGAAAAAAAACATGCTAACTGTCACGATCACCAGCGATCTACATCCAGAGATCGCTGGTACACACACCATTCACACAAGAACTACAAATCCACCATGTTTATGAACTACATTCCCAGTCATGCAACACACACACTCACCTGCTCCAAGTCACCACTGATTAGAGCTTCACAGCTGTAGCCGGTTACCACTGATTCAGAGACACTGGCTGTTTCTCAATATGCGTTCTTCAGCGGTCTTGCGTCCTCGTGTAACGTCATCATCATCCGCCGAAGTTCAGTTCCAATACTCAAGACCGCAAGAACAGAGGACGCATGAAAGCTCCCGGATGTGTGCTTGATACCGAGGACGCACCGATGCAGACTTGAGCACCGAACTCGCTCTAGAAGTCCCAGAAGTCATTGCGACTGGAGTTGGGAAGCGCAGCATTTTGTATAGATTTATTATTAAAGTTCAGAGATAACACTTACTTACCTCAGGAGTTTTCCTAAATGAGACGGTGAACCATTACCATAAAAATCTTAAAGGCATACATACATTAAGGGTGTTTATTTGTTTAAATTGTTGTATGAAAATCTGTTTTATTTGTGATGTGCAGCGTATATTTCTGAAGTCTTTATGCATAAAATATATTGTGAAACGGGGGAAAACAATAAATTGTCGTATGAATGCTGTAATGTTTAAATAATTTTCGGTTAAAGACGCGCGAGGGTCATGTGACCATCAGGAAGAACGCAGCACCTCATTTCTAACAGGACGCGTTCTCTGTCCTTGCGGTCTCCTGAGTTCGTTCTCCCGATGTGACCTGGCAAGACCGGTCTCCACAAGAACACGAGTCCGTTCTCTGCGTTCTTGGAATTGAGAAACAGCCTATGTATGCCTCAGCAAGGCAGCAAGACCTGCTGGCGACGGGGCTTGTTGAACAACACAGTAACACTATTAGTCTGGCATCTCCTATACTCCAGTCTCCCTTTCACCAGCTTAAACTACAGCCTGCTCACAAGATGGCTGCTTCCAGTCCGCCTGCTCACAAGATGGCTGCCTTCAGACCTTCAGCTCACACAATGGTAAGCGTCAGTCTACCACATGTTCACAAGATGGCTTCATGTTCCGAGTCTGTTATAAGCATAGTTCCTGTCATTGTTCCTGTTCCTGAAAAGCCATCACCTTAGCTGCCAGAGTCGCCGCCAGAGCTGCCAGAGTCGCCGCCGCCGCCAGAGCTGCCAGAGTCGGCGCCGCCGCCAGAGCTGCCAGAGTCGCCGCCGCCGCCAGAGTCACCAGCGCCAGAGTCGCTGCTGCCAGAGCCATTGACGCCTGAGTCCCACGAATGCCAGGAGCCGCCGCCTGAGTCCCACGAATGCCCGGAGCCGCCGCCTGAGACCCACGAATGGCCAGAGCTGCCGCCTGAGTCCCATGAATGGCCAGAGCCGCCACCTGAGTCTCATGAATGCTTGCCAGAGCCAAGTGAACCCTCAGTACTCCCTGAACCCAGGCCTCCTGATCCACTGGGGTTGAAATTCAACTTCCTGTGGGGTGTGGTCAGGTAATTCAAATCCTTCTCAAAATGGACACAATAGCTGCATCTGAAATCACATACTTCCATACTATATAGTACACTAAAAACAGTTTGAGAGCCAAGTAGTATGTTCGAATTTATAGAATTCGAAAAACAGTATGCGAGAAGTACCCAGATGGCCTACTACTTCTGACGAGATTCTGAAGTCTGCTACACTATCCCATAATGCACCATGAGAGAATTCATGAATGGGAGTGATGCGACACAACTGATATGGGTAGGTCACGTGATCATGACAAAATGGCGGATATATTACGTACGAGTTCTATTCATGCAACGCACATTCATACTGTAAAGAACGTACTTTTCAGTCGAGTAGTAAATTCAATTCAAGTGCAGTACCTACTGAGTAGTAGGCGATTTTGGAAGCAGCCAATTGAACGATTCTTTGCACTGATCCTCTTTACTAGCTTGAGTAACAAGAGTTTGACCTGAGTAATGTTGAGGCCTGATTTAAGCAGGAGCTGCTAATTACATTATCTCATCATAACCTCGGCAAAGATCTGCATTATCAGTTCAGTCCAGTCAGTAATGAATGTGTGTGTGTTTATTTTGTGTGTTTGTGTAAGTGATAATGGATGTGTTAATAACCGAAATAAACCCTCAATCGGCTTTCATTCACTCTCTCTCTCTCTCTCTCTCTCATCAGGATTGTGCGATAATTAAATAGATGAGTCTGCATGTCAGATTTGCTTCTTGTCGCGCTTGATGCTAACTCGTGCTGACTAGCTCATTATTGGACAGTCATAATCGCGTCCCGCCGTCTGGCCGGCAATCGGAGTCACATGAAAATCTATTTTTATTTCCATTCCCCTTCGGGGGGGTTTTGTTGTTCCTGTCAGTTTTTCGCATGACAGGTGGAATCTGACATCTTTATTCTCGCTGTGTTTTCATGATGTCAGCGCAATAGTGTGTAAACGTCACGTACGGATAGTGTTTCTTTCTGTCTTTTGTTTTCTCTCATGTTTGCGCACATGGGTATTGTGTGTGTGTTAGCATGTTACCCATGATGTTTAAAGCAAACGCAAGTCAAACACTAAAACACATGTGGTTTGGGTTTGAACTAAACCATTGTTCTTTTAAGCCAACCACCCCACCTTTGTATGTAAATTAGGCTCATTATGGAAAGTGGCTTATTAATAAAAGTCAGTGCACGCTTGCTGCAATTACCATAACTGCTTGTGAGAAGCAAATGGCTGAATTTAAATTAAAGGATATGTTTGTGTACGGGTTGCAGACTGAGACATCCCATTTTAATGTTTTTTTTTAAATATGTACAAATCATGTTTCAAATAACATTTGTCATAATATTGGTGAGGTAATGTTTTGTTGCAGGATGATACGGTGGCTACTTCCATGCTATATGTTAAAAACAGTATGCGAGCCAAGTAGTATGTCTGAATTCGAAAAACAGTATGCAAGAAGTACCCGCATGACCTACTACTCCTGGCAAGATTCTGATGTGCGCATGCAATCCTATCCAATGATGCACTGCAAGAGAATTCATGTTTGGGTATGAAGCAATGCAACTGATGTGGGTAGGTCATGTGATAATGACAATGGCGGATGTAGTATGCTACTATTTTCTATTTCATAAGGTTCCTTTTGCAGCATTGATAATGTAATTTAACTATTTATTAAATAGGCTTAAGCATTCATTTAGATATTCAAGTGTAAAACAAGAACATCTAAAGGGCGCATTCAGGTGCAGCAGCCGAATGCAGAAACTGCATTGAAAATATGTGGGGGGGTTTTTTCTTCATATTTTAAAGGCATGGCGCAGGACAATGGAATTTAATGCAGTGATTCTTCTCTGGCCTGAGACCAGCTTTATATTGTATCTCACTCAGACAGTGAAGATCATTGATTTTTAAAGAAACCAGATCTCAAACATGGCAATTTTATAATGGGATGACAGTTCATCTGGCTTACTGAAAATTCAAAGTCCCTGTGCATATAGCCCATTCATATGTGCTCGGCTAGACTGTTTTGTGCTTGAGCACCACCAGGTTAAGGCATGAGAGCAAAAGTGTCAATCTCACTGGTTATTATGTGGCACTTAAATACAACCCAAGGCATTCAATTTTTTTTAAAAAAGACACTTTTACTGCTGCCTTTTGTATATTGGTGTGCACTGGGGATGCAAACGATTACATGATAAGAATCCTTTTCATCTATGCACCTTATTGATGATCGATTAAGCATGGACATCATTAAAGGATAAGTTATTCAACTGTGCTGTGAGACACACATCCACGACCCATTAAGTAATCAAGCCTGTGTTTTCTTATCAAGTCAACCCATATAGAGGTTGCACAAAATCCTGTGCTTTGTGAAGAAAACATACTGAGGCAGAGCAGTATCAATATGAAAGTGAAAGGAAATTAACTAAAGTGTAAAAAGTGATTGGTCAGTTAAATAAATTATTACATTTTTAGAAAATTCGATGTCTAGTCTGTTACGTCCCGACCAGTCTAGGGTTGGCAAGAACTATAACAAAAGTGTAAATAAAATTTATAATAAATTTAGGGTATTTCCCCTTCTCCTGTCCCAGTTCACAATAATCACAACCAGTTTAACAAGGAATAATTAGATTTATTTCTCTGTCACAAAAAACAATCAGAAGCATCTCTTCGGAAGGGAATCCAGGCCAAAATAACAAACAAAAAGACAGCTAACTTGCGGGTATATAACTCTAACTTACCTGCTAAAACAAAGAAACCCAAACAAAATTACAATGAACTTCCCTTTCTACCTCGCTGCCACAAACCAGGAGAAAACGGGTTTTCAAAGTAAATGGCGACTCCCAACCTACAGCTTCAATATATATAAAAAAAGAATAACAGAGTTTTAATAAGAGTGAAAATAAAGCACACAGGCTTAGATGAAACACGCAGAACTATTAGAACTTAAATAAAGACTTGTTAGCTAACGAAATCAGTCAAACACCCAACACTATAATAAATATAATATAATATAATAAATAATCTGGGGCAGGAGATAGGAGACGATCAGAACAGCAGCGGCGGCAACGACGACGGAGATTTGCGACCTGCACCGAGCAGAAAGGATCCGTCCTTTGTTCCTCTTCTCCACTTATATACGCCCCCACTCACAACACAGCTGGACCCCAATCAAGCGCAGCTCTAGAGGGGGAGAGAGAGAGAGACCGGCGCATGCTCCACAGCGCACAACACAACATCAGCTCAAGATGCATAATCACAAAACAAATATATATCTCTATAGTTATATATATACACATAATAAATGAACAAATAATGATTACGTTCTGAAACGTAACACTTCTGTTTATTTTTACTCTCGCACTTGGGTCTCTCTGTTGATTTG
>CAIGQQ010033260.1:0-11227 GCA_903798035.1 Danio albolineatus
ACTGAGTGCATGTGAATGGTTTCTCTCCAGTGTGGATCCTCATGTGAATCTTTAGATTGCCTTTTCTTTCAAAACTCTTTCCACACTGATAGCAGGTGAAGCGATTATTGTCTCTCGTTTTCAAAATACCATCAGTCTGTAAATTAGTTTTTTCCTCAATTTTGACATGATGTTCCTCCTCTTTACTTCCCTCATTCTCTTCAATTAGGTCTGAAATAAATAAATAAAACATAAGTTTTCATTAAGTCTTAAAAACTCATCAAAAGCTAAAAAAGTGAAAAGACACTGGAAACATTGGCTACACACACTGTAATTTTGATGCACATTAAATGTAAAATAAATCAGATCATATTTTGTTTGGGCCAATAGCGTGTACACATTTAAGCAGATTGAATTTAATTTATCTTTATTTATCTAGTGCTTTTATAATGTAAATTGTGTCAAAGTCGCTTAACATAGAAGTTATAGTAAATTGAAACGGTGTCAGTCCAGTTTTCAGAGTTTCTTACATTATTTATTTATTTAAGTTTTAATGCCATATCAGCAACATCGGCTATATTCATGGCAAAACATGTACTTAATATACAATATATTATCATATCAGCTTCTTAAACATACATTGTAAACATTTTTTTTAAACATACAAGAAACACTCAAATATCAATACAGAAAAGAGTCATATACAATCTTTTTGTTTGATAAAAGATAAATATTCTAAAATTGCTCCACAAGGTACCTTTTCAAACAATTCACTTAAAATATTTCCTGAATAAAAACGCTCTCTAATATCATTTAAAAATACACATTCGATTAAAATATGTTTTATAGTCAAAATATTCTTACACAAATCACAAATAGGTTTTTCTTCCCCTTTCAATAAATATGCGTGTGTAAGTCTTGAGTGTCCGATTCTACATCTCGTATGAACAACCTGGTCATGTCTACTTTCAAGATTGTAATTATTTCTTTCATTTACAAATGGACTCACTTCATACAATTTGTTATTTTTACACTCATCCCATTCCGTTTGCCATTTCTCATTAATATACAGATTTAAAATAGGTTTTACATCAGACACAGGAATTTTGCATTCTGTTATTTCCAACTGTAGAGCTTCCTTAGCTGCTTTATCTGCGCGTTCATTACCAATGAGTCCCATATGACCAGGTATCCAACAGAATATAATATAAAAGTCTTTTTCCTTTAAAAGGTTCACTTTTTCTATTATACTAAAAATCATAGGATGATCAGTTTTCATCGACTCAAGTGCTTGTAAGCAGGACATGGAATCTGTGCAAATTAAAAACTGGCGTTGCTGTTCTTTTTCTATTTGTTCCAGTGCTAAAAACAGGGCACAAGCTTCAGCTGTGAATATTGAGCATTGTCCTGGAATACTCTTTCTGAAACACTCTGAACCAATGACTGCTGCAGCAGATACTCGTCCATCTGATTTTGAACCGTCTGTATACACTGGTACATACATTGGTAAATTGCATCGTATCTTCATAAATTCTTCCTGATAAACATTTGGGTGGATTTCCTTTTTTTTAAACTGAGACAGGTGCATTATGATAGATGGCTTTTTAATATACCATGGTGGTATAGGGCACACATGCATCACTGTTATTATCTCCAGATTAATATCCAGCTTCTCCAAGTGAGTTTTCACTCGAATTCCGAAAGGTCTGATGTATCTGGGTCTGGCTTCGTATAGGTGCTGATTTTGAGGTTGGAAAACTGTAGAATATGCTGGGTTGTCTTTGTTTGCTTTCAGCTTGACTGCATAGTTGAGAGCCAGTTTCAATCTTCTGTTGTAAAGTGACATTTCTCCTGCTGCTGTATATAAACTTTGGATTGGAGAGGTCCTGTATGCTCCAAGAGCAAGTCTCAGTCCTGTATGATGTACTGTATCAAGCATCTTTATGTATGATATCCTTGCAGATCCGTAAACTATGCTCCCATAGTCCATTTTTGATCTAATAAGTGTCCTGTAAAGTTTTAAGAGTATCACCCAATCTGCACCCCATTTAATCTTCGCTAAAACTTTTATAACATCCATTGCTTTAAAACATCTATTCCTTAAAGCTTTAATATGAGGAATAAAAGACAACTTATTGTCAAAACTCATTCCTAGGAACTTTACCTCTTTCACAACTTGTATAGGTTCTCTATCTAAAAAAAGCTCTGGATCTAAATGCATAGATCTTAAAAGACAAAAATGCATGCATACGGTTTTTGATTTAGAAAATTTAAAACCATTTAGGACTGACCAGTCATACATTTTATTTATACATATTTGAATTTGTCTCTCGATTGTGTTCATATTTTTCCGTTTATAACAAATACAAATATCATCTACATATAAGCTATGAAATATATTATTCCCAATAACATTTACAATATTATTAATTTTAATACTAAATAGTGTTACTGATAGTATACTTCCTTGGGGCACTTCTGATTCTTGTATATGCAATTCAGATAACACATTTTTAATACGCACACGAAAAACTCTATTGGATAAAAAATTTGCAATAAAATTAGGCAAATATCCTCTAAAACCCATATCATGTAAATCTTTTAAAATACCATACCTCCAGGTAGTATCATAGGCCTTTTCCAGATCAAAAAAAACTGCTACTATGTGCTCTTTTTTAATAAAACCATCTCGTACAAAAGATTCTAATCTAATAAGATGATCAAGAGTACTTTTCCCTCTTCTAAACCCACACAGATATTTATTTATCTTCTGTTCTTTTTCGAAAGTCCACACCAATCGATTATTAATCATTCGTTCCATTGTTTTGCAAAGGCAACTGGTAAGTGCTATTGGACGATAATTATTTGGATCGGAATGATCTTTTCCTGGTTTAGGTATTGGTATAATTATAGCTTCTTTCCAAAAAGCTGGTATTTCTCCTGATTTCCAGATATTGTTGAACATATTCAGTAGAATATGTAGTACATTTTGAGGTAAATGTTTTAAAAACTGATAATGAACTTTATCAGGTCCAACTGCAGTATCTTTGGAATTTTTAATAGCTTTTAAAAGTTCTTCCATATTAAAAGGTTGGTTATATGATTCAGTGTTATCTGAGGAAAAATCAATTTTTCTTTGTTCCTGTTGTCTTTGTATTGATTTGAATTCAGGCAAACCATTTTCTGAAGATGAATTTCTTTCAAATGTCTTCGCCAAATTATTGGCAATATCCTGCTTCATTGTTAATACTTCATTTGGGAGTTTCAAATGTTGTATTTGCTATCCTCCTCCTTTGTTTTTCATCTTCCTTATCATATCCCATATTTTCTTTGTTGGGGTCTGCGATGTTAAACTTGATACATAGTGTTTCCAACTCTGCCTCTTTGTTTCGTTAATGATTCGCCGTGCATGTGCTCTTGATATTTTCAGTCTGATGAGATTTTCTGTTGTTGGATGTTTATTAAAAAGCCTTTCCGTCTTCTTTCGATCAGCAATAGCCTTTTTACAATCTTCATTAAACCAAGGATTTTTCCTATGATGAGGTTTTACTGATGTTTTTGGAACAGATTTTTCTGCTATTTCAATAAGTATATCTGTAAATTTCTTCAATGGATCTTGATGTTTTTGCCAGTCTATGTTGAACTTCTCATGACACAGTGTTTGGAAAATATGCCAGCTTGCTTTTTTTATTTGCCATCTTGATGTGTCTTGTTGGATATCTTCTTCAATATATGTTATAATCAATGGAAAATGATCACTTCCACAAAGATCTTTCCAAACTTTCCATGACAAGTCAATTATTATTTGCGGTTCACACATAGTTAAATCTATAGCAGAATATGTTCCGTATCCTGGATGCAGATATGTATTTGAACCATCATTTAGTAAGCATAAATCATTTGTATCCATAAACTCTTCAATTCTTCTTCCTTTAGTGTTGGTATGCCTCCCTCCCCAAAATGTGCTATGACTATTAAAATCACCCATTAACAAATATGGTGATGGTAGTTGTTCAGCCATGTTGTTCAATTCTTGTGTGGTCACAGCAGTGTCGGGGGGTATGTAAATAGAGCATATAGTTACAGCTTTATGAGTGGTTAAACGTACTGCTACTGCTTGTAGGTTGGTTTTTATTGATATGGGACTATGAATTATATCATGTCTCACTAATATTGCTGATCCTCCAGAAGGGCGTTGCTTGTTTTGACCAAAACAATTATAAATATTATAGTTTTTAAACGTTGGTTGACTTTTTGTTGTTAACATGGTTTCTTGAAGGCAGACAGCAATGGGATTAAAAATGGTTGCCAGTTGTTGCAATTCTGAAAAATTTGCCTTAAATCCTCGACAATTCCACTGAATTATATGATTTTTCATTTTCAAGTAGGCAAGACAAGTATCTGGCCTTTACTTTTACATTTTGGGGACAAACTTCGACTTCGTAAATTTACAGTCTCTTTCATTTCAATGTCATTACTCTTTGGATGTTCAGT
This sequence comes from Danio albolineatus, assembly GCA_903798035.1. Taxonomy (NCBI): domain Eukaryota; kingdom Metazoa; phylum Chordata; class Actinopteri; order Cypriniformes; family Danionidae; genus Danio; species Danio albolineatus. The sequence goes on from CAIGQQ010033260.1 coordinate 4,474, forward strand.
CTTTTGAGTTTTTTTCTCTGCTGGTTGATTCTTTTCATTCGATTGGCTCTTTTTTCCTCTTGATGAATGGTTGATCTCATTCGAATATCTTTCATCTTCTTTAACTTGTTTTTCTTTGGGTATTGGTTGACTCTGCGTTCCTTGATTCTTCTTTTTGATTATAACAGGACTTCCTTGACTGATCTGTTGTGGTTTCTCACAATTCACCCAGGTCAAATCAGTCTGACAGTGAATGTTGCTCGTGGTTGGTTTCACAACAGAAGCATATGTTTTCTTCAAACTATAAAGGGGGGATTGGTCAACCCTTTTCCGTGCTTCCATATAGCTGATCCTTTCAACACATTTCATTCTTTGTATTTCTTTTTCCTTTATCCAAACAGGACATTCCTTTGTTGAAGCTGGATGATTCCCTGAACAGTTAATACATTTAGATGGTTTTGAACATCCTGATTCGTGTCCTTCTTCTCCGCAATTACAGCAAGTTCTTTTTCTTTTACAGAAAGTAGATCCATGACCAAACTTCTGGCAGTTGTAGCATCTCAGAGGGTTTGGAATGAAGATACTGACCTTTACACTCACATATCCGATCTGAATCCTCTCGGGAGGTTGTGGTTTATTAAAAGTCAGAATGTATGTACCAGTTTTAATTATTTGTTCCTCTTTTTTGATTGTAATCCTCTTGACATTTGTCACATCTTGTTGGTTTAATTCAGATGCTATTTCAGCCTCATCCATGTCCTGAAGTTCTCTAGTGTGTATAACGCCTTTGCTGCTATTCAGTAATGGATGATAAAAAGCCTTTATTGGAACATTTGCCAATATACAGGGTTCTTACACCTTTTCCAACTTCAAATTCCAGCACTTTTCAAGCACTTTCAAGGTGCATTTTTATGTTTTTCAAGCACAACCACGGTAATTTACTTTTATATATGCTGTAAGTACTTTTTCGCATTTTAATCCATTGTGCTATTTCAAAAAAATAATAATAATAAACTGATATTTCAATTTAAATTGTTGAATACTTTGGAGCATAAATTTATTGGGATAGTGCACCATAAAAAAAAAAGTTGTTATTGGATGAAGTATCTTTTTAAGTTTGGTCTCTTTCTACCTAAAGTTGATATCTCAAAAAATGAGCTTACAGTCAGATTTTGTTTGGGTGTAGTCCCAAATTTTCATGACCAATCGTTCGTGATATTTCATGTGCATCACTATTCATAACGCATGCAACAAATTACATCCCTATGAGTTCAAGAATATTAATGAACTGTTCTTATGTCGACTATTTTGAAAATCAGTCACCAAATGTGGAAACCATAGTTTGTAAGCTTTCATCAATATTACTTTTTATTATTGTCAATATTACTTTAGGTTAGGACTAAGGTACTGTTGTAACAGTATGCAAATGTCCCACCTGTCAAATGTTAACAGTTAAAGCAAAACATGTTTAATAGTTCAAAATTTCTCTCTGTAAGTAGTCTTGGCATTCTATACAACCTATATATAAATGACAAATAATCACCAGACCTGTACAATTTCAAAAAACACTTTGATTGTGTGAAATAGGAACATTTTCTGCCATCTGCATAAAACGCACCATTACTATAATATAAGTTTTATATTAACAGATTTACTGATTTGAAATCAACATTAATCAAACCCTACAAACAAACAAAAAAAATCTGCATGCGCTCACCAGTCCTGCACGCATTACTTGACGTGAATGAGATGAACTGAGTAAACGATAATAACTGTGCTGTTCTCACAGGCAGTGTCAGATACTGCACAGATGACCTTGACATATATATTATTTGTATACACCATCTTTATAGAGATAACAGTCTTTTCACGAGCTGCAATATTAGTTCAATTTTAAATAGTGAATGAAGCCCTTTTGTGATGGTGTACGGCCGCAGTGTTAGATTTCACATATAGCTGCCAGTTGCACAGCTAACAACATCCTGATGATTAAATGAAGGAATAAACAGAATCTCTCGCACTTAAAATATGTGTATTCGGAGGTAAACAGTTACTTGCAAACTCCGTCCCACCGGCTTTACAGTGAATGGCTTTAGTAATTTTCATAGCGGATTAAAATCCACTGAAAGTCTTTTATCCACTCTTCAAAAAGTGTAGATGGTGGATTAACTATACACTCACACACACAGACATTTAAAGTCAGAATTATTAGTTATGAATTATTAGCCCATGTATATTTTCCCCCCAATTTCTGTTTAATAGAGATATTTTCAACACATGGCCAAACTCACTCTCTCTTTCTCTCCCCAGATTTACTGTAATAAAGTTTGTTGCAAAATAATATTTATCTCATTATTTAGATTGTCATTATATGTCTTAGTCAAGACTGTCAGAATAGTCATTATTATGAGATTCATTATTACAAGAAATATGTCATTATTGAAAGTCATCAACTATTATTACTGAGGAAGTAAGTCTATTATAGTTTCACATTATGACATTGTGATAAGATAAATATTCTATATATTTTTTAATTAATAGGGAAACTAGCCTTCCGTACCATACATATCAAATGTGGATCATCATAACCTGCGTCCAATACCGGCTAACTTCCGGAAAGGGAGACTAACCAATAGCGTTAGAGATAACAAGTAAACCAAGGCCCGCCCGATCAGAAAAGAGCCAGCGAGCGAGCGAAGAGAACTGATCGCGCGAGCGCGGTGCAGGGATGACCTCGCTCGCAAGAGCGTACATCGTGCGCACAGATGATATGTGCGCGCGCGAGGCCCGTTTCCTCGCGGTGAATCAGTTCAGCGCGTGTGTGAAGATCTCCTCCTCCTCGATTAATTTTGGCATTGATTTGCCGCTATAATTAACATTCAACACATGATCACTGATCAGATGTAACGTTATTTGTGACTTTAGGTGCTTTCTAAAACTAAATCTGTCAGTGTTATTTTCATTCTCTTGTATCCAGACCTTTTACATTTCCGAGGCTGTTCTCCCTGTCACCTGAATGCAGGCGTAGGCTGAGTGATTGACAGCTGATATTAACCAATCTATTCGCGTTCAGTGCTAGAGCAGTGGGCCAATCAGTCGAGGTTGAAGGCGGGGCAAGCATTGCGGGCGTTGTGTACTGACTGCAGCCAGTTGACATGACAACTGTTTTAAACTATTCCACTCGCACAAATGCTCCCAGATACATTTTGACGTCGCATAACATTTCGGCGCATATGCAAATACATTTGCAAATTCAAGCAGGTTCAAGCACTTTGTCTAAAATCCAAGCACTTTTCTAACCTTGAAAACACTATATTGAAAATCAAGCATTTTCCAGGATTTCCAGCACCCGTACGAACCCTGAACATATTTGCACGCAGTATATTTTCAGCATGGCTTTTCTTTGAGCACTCCACCAATATCTGCCCAGATCTCAGCTTTTTCACGTCTTTAACGGTTCCTGCTATTCCTGCTATGCCTTTCTGTATTGCAAATGGAGATAATTTTGTATTGCAAATGGAGATAATTTTGTAAGAGGCATATCTGATATCTGTGATTCTAGCAAAACAATACATGCCAGTTCTCATTTTTATGGGAGTTACTGCATCCAGCATCTGAATCATCGTCCATCAATTGTTCTGTCATCCATCGTTTTGGGGTTTTTTTATTTGCCATATTTGTATTTATTTTTATTCATCACTTCTGCTCCTCACCCACCTTGGAGTCCAACAAGGGGATGCACAGAGCCGCGGTATTCCTCCAGATATGCACCAAGGATACAGTAGTGATATACTTGAGCAAAAAGAACAAAAATTCATTTCACTCAATTGACCCTAAGCCAAGGACCTATTTGGTACTTCTTGACTAGCCGATTGGTTGGACCGGGTCTTTCCAACCTCCCGTCTATGTGAATTCAAAGCCAAAGTATTGTGTTGGATCTGAAGTAGCCGCAGCATACACATTCCTCAAATACCAGGTTCTTGCCCTCCCCAGACACGGGTTGCAACTTACGGCAAAGAAGTCGCCCCATTTGTCGCCTCTTACGATCAGCAAGGGGGGTGCTAGGGACCTATTCTACCCCGGGTCCCCACGGCCTTAATTATTGTGTAAAAGCTTTACTTGTATCCATACACTTTTTCCAACATAAACATAAAAAAATGAACAAATGTTTTAAAAACTATAATAAAGTAAATCTATGCACAACAATCTGTCCAGGTCGATGTTCTCAGCAGTAAATACATGGAGCACATTTAAACAAATGTTATTGTGAGGAAAATAATTAAACCATTATGATAAATAGAGTTAAAATGACCTTTTTAAATAAAAAGTTTAAAGTTTTATTGAGATGATTGTTGGTGATTGTATGGGTTTTAGCCAGATTGGGGAGCAAAACATGAACAAAGGGGCGCCACGGTGGCGTAGTGAGTAGCATGTTGGCCTCACAGCAAGGTCACTGGTTCGAGCCCCGGCTAGGTCGGTTGGCATTTCAGTGTGGAGTTTGCATGTTCTCCAGGTGCTCCAGTTTCCCCCACAAGTCCAAAGACATGTGGTATAGGTGAATTGGGTAGGCTAAATTGTCCGTAGTGTACGAGTGTGAATGAGTGTATAGATGTTTCCCAGAGATGGGTTGCAGCTGGAAGGGCATCCGCTGCGTAAAACAAATGCTGGATAAGTTGGCGGTTCATTCCACTGTGGCGACCCCGGATTAATAAAGGGACTGAGCCGACAAGAAAATGAATGAATGAATAATGTTTCTTTTTTATATTTCCTTGCTTCAAATCTCATTGGTAAAATGAAGACTTGTTTAAACAAGATTTAAGACTTTTTAAGACCCCGCAGAAACCCTGTTTAAAAACACAATAGCCCTGGTAATTAATTATTATAATAATGATGTAATTCTAACTCAGATACTATCTGTGAGAACTAGAAACAACTACTAGAAACAAGTTTAAACCCATAAAGAAGTTGATGAAAAAGGGAATTGTGATCAACGAGACATACGCAAATGGACAGTACTTAGCCAACACTATCACTGTAATAGCAGATATCTTCTAGGAGAATACTGTAGGTCAAATATCCTCAGCTCAGTTCAACCTTTTTTTTTTACATTTATTATTTTTAATTATTTTATATAGCGCCAGTGATTAAGGACGCTTTAAAAACAGTAGGAGAACAAGAAAAGCAATAACCTTAAGAAGGTAGAGAAAATGGGAGACTAAAATTACATAAAAATAATGACAAAAGAGAATGAAAATCAACCTGTTTGTTCCTGCGGATCTTCATGTTTGACTCTGAATGTTTCTTCAATCTTCACATCTTCACTCTCCTCTTTAATAAACGCCATCTTTATAACAGTGTGGAGATCAGTCGCTTCAGCAGGAGTTTTTCTCTGCGTTTGGACACTTTATCCTGTTTAAAATGAACAAAACAATAAAAATGTTCTGTTTAAAATGAATAAAACAATGAACAGAAACAAAATAACTTCTCTTCAACACTTGCTTCAACAGTTTCTTTATATGAGAGTAATTAACAAACAGAAATCAGGTAAGTCTGAGCAAGAAACAACTGCCACAAATGACCTGATTAAAACTAGTACGTCATTTCTTATATATAGTGATGGTTACTTAGAATGAAATGACATTATGCTGTTTGATAAACTAAACCTTCATTAAAACACTTCTTACACACATTTCTGTTTTGTTTGTTTAATTTATTTTATTGTCTGCTTACAGCAACGTTGTCGCACTTTTTTGCTCAAGACAAATTCCCTCTCGGGGACAAATAAAGTTTAACAATAGCCCTCATTACTGTGAGTAAAACAGTACTACGTTGTATAAAGGTTTAAATAATAGTTTCAACAGCAGGTACATCATTTAACATCGGGTAAAAACCTGAAACTTTATTCAATCGTCTTTTATCTGTGTATAAGTTAAAGCAAACCTTTCTCTAGTTGAAACACAGCGCGGTAGCGGCGCAGCCTTATGACGTCATACGCCACGGCAAAATAAAAGTCTTTTTTGCCGCTTACTGTTGCAGTCATGATGACATTGATACATTTCTCCCTCGTTTTCCACTTTACACTATATCTGCTCTCTCGCACACACAGATATTCAGTATTTAAAACATTTAAACATTTTAAGACAATTTTGAAAAACTTTAATCCACTTTGACTTGTTTGTCTAAAACACATTACTTTATATTAATATGAGTCCAAATCTCATCCTCATAATTAACTCATCCAACCTACTTCTATAACTTCTTAATTAGTTTCTTTTTTCATATGAATTGTTTTCTCTTTTTATCTGTATTCCACATTTCCTGCCATTCTTTAGCAATATCACATATTCAGTAATGATATTTAACTTTACTCATACTTACAGATGCATTAAAGTGGTAGTGAATTCTGTTATTTACTCACCCTCCACTTGTTCCAAACCTGTTTGAGTTTCTTCTGCTGAATGATGAAGAGAATACAGGGGCAAAAACAGCCAAAAGTGCAATTTAAAGTGTTAACTATAGATTATGTTCAAGAAAAATGAGGAAAGCCATTGGACAACAGTGGTTTGTTCTGCAGACATGAAGAAATTCTTAAGGGTCTGATTATACTGACATGCTCATTAGGCCTGTATAAACTGCTTTTACTCCAGCCAGACTAAACACTATCACGATTGGTGTATCTAAAGTATTGGATGTACCAAAATCAGTTATTAAATAAATTGATTCAGGGCTGCTTAATTTCATATGGAAAAACAATATATATATATATATATATATT
>CAIGQQ010033268.1:0-27777 GCA_903798035.1 Danio albolineatus
TAATAAATAAATGTAATGTTCAGTTATATATCATAATAAGTAAAAAAATTGTACTTATTATGTATTGTTATCCTTTATTTTAACAATTAAAAAGCAAACTAAGTGCACATATACACATTAATAATAATGTAAATAGTAATCTACAATTATAAAAATTAATAACAATAATAAAGTCACTATTATTCTTATTCATAGTATTTTACTATGATATTATGAGTGTAAAAATATTCAATTCAATATCACTAGAAATAAGTGAATAATTAAACTTATAATGTATTATTATTATTATTAGTTTAATAATAAGTAACACAAGTATCTTTATACAAGCTGGATATCAACACAAACGTAAGCAACAATTAGTAATACAAATAATTCAATATTCACTCATTTCTGTGCAGTGTATTATTCATTATTTATTTGATTATTTAGTATTTTAGTGGTTTTTATTAGTATTAAATATTAATAATAATGTACAGTAGAGGCTGTGCTGCAGCAAATGTGAATATTAGGCTAAATCTGCATCACTGAAGCCTAGCGACAAACACGCTCCTCTTTATTCGCCAACTTCACGGGTCAATATTCAGCGAAAACTCTTGTGGATTCCCTATAAAAACACGCTAATGCATTCACACAGGCTCAGTGAAGCAGTTGGATGGCGTTTTACTATATTTGGCCGCACTCGCATGTCTCGGGCCTCAAAAGATTTACTGTAAACGCTACTGATCATTTGTTCAGAGGAGTGTGTCTTACGAGAGCGAGGAGCTCGGGGGAGGGGAGCCAGAAATGTAAACAAAACAAACCCGTAAATGCAGGAGAGAAGCAAGGGCTCTGGAGTCACAAGGCTCCAACACGGCTGAGGGTATCGAAAGCACCTTTGCTTATGCAACGCTGCCCTGGAAAACACACATACATGCAGCCCGGCTGACCCGTCATTCAAGGTTCATCGGTCCAAGAACTCGACAAACAAAAACAAGCTTCAGGAGAGTCTGATATGGCCACAGAGTTACACAATCGAGGTGAACAGGAAGCACAAAGGTGATTCGCTATCAGGGCGTAATACATTCCAAGGAGATCTCAAACAAAAAACAGCGCTAATGTCACATTTGCGGATAGACTGACCTCCGAAAGAACATTTACAAGAGTTCATTCAAGTTTAATTGGTATATCTGAAAAGGTAGATGTTGTTTTTGTACTTTCAAGGGTTCAAGTGTGCGCACTTCACTGCAGGAGTGAGTCGTAGACCTGCTTGGGCAAGTTGTGGGAGTGTTTTGTCATGAGCGCACGTCCCACAAGACAGAACGGCAGAACATCATCGTCCATGTGTTGTACACAAAACACCAACCGGGGTGTGTTTAACAATTTGGGGGACTCCAGGGAAAGAGAGTAATGGGGGGCTGGGGAGCTAACTTCAATAAAATCATGGTGGGGAGGGGGTGCTGAGGTCGGAGCAGGTGTGAAGGTTGGCAATCTACATGAACTTCAGGTAGAAATTAGAGATGAAATTAGAAATTAGATGTCGTACTGATCATCCACCGCACATATAATTTTATCTGATATATATCCGCACCCGATCGTCACTTGAATAATTCTAATTCTTTGTTTTATGGATGACGATAGGTCAGCGTGGATCGTTCGTTATTAACAGCAGATTCAGTGAGCTAATCTTCGCATCCCTTGCCAGAGACAACATGGAAGGGGCACCCTGTATATCAAGTAGCCATGGGCCGGTATAAGATTCTGACGTTATGATAACCTTGGATAAAAATATCACCGTTTGACGGTTTTGTGATTACTGGTCTAAAAAATATTCTTTTTAAATGTCTGGCTAAAAAACAAAACCTTTTTCCCCTTTGAACACAATATATTTTATTTTGAGAAACATTTAAAATATTTTGGGGCAGTAAACTTGTCAGCCTAAATAATAAAAAAGGAATCATTGACTTCTGCTGTCTTCATTAGTTTCAATAACACAGATGTCTTTACAATTTACACCTAAAAAACCTAAAATAAATAAATAAATAAATAAAAATCTTAACACATACCTTACGGTATAGCAGAAATATGAAAACCTTGACTTTTCCAAACCGCGGTATACCTTGAAAACGGTTATCGTCCCATGCCTAATATCAAGACTAGACTTAACTTCCAGTGGGATTTTTTGCTGTCCTGACTTTGACTTGACCAGCCTTTCGATTTAGCACACACATGATGTTTCATATTTGTGGTACCAGTTTTGCGGCTTTCAGATAAAGCTCTTCACAGCCGATGCATAGCCTATTACATACCCAGCACTTCATTCAACCTCGTTAACCTTTGCTAAAATGCTCCCGCACTGCACTTTTCTTTCCTTCCTTTTGTTTTGTTTTTAATTCTCCCCTTTTAAGGTTCTCTTGGATCGGTTTTGCCTCCATTTCTTCTTTAAAAAATGTGTTTACAAAATACAAAGCAAAAAACATTAAGAATTAAACTTATTCACCCGTAACCCACCCGCAAGTAATCATAATGTATTTTTTATTACTCAAACCACCTGACCCTTGCATATAACCGGCATCCGCGCATCACTAGAAAAGATGATACGGTGTCGGTTACATGATGACATTTACAGACAAACATGAGAAACTTGATATGTTTTGAATGCTTGTTTACATGACAACATCAATTTGGGATTGAAAATGTGTACATTTATAAAGGTCTTACAAAGGGAATGGTTTTGAAAACACTGCCATTGTCGTGTCTGTGCAAAAACCCCAGAAACGACAGTAGGCATAGGTCAGGATAAGATTCTGACATTATGATAACCTTAGATAAAAATATTGTGGTTTCATAGTATTGTGATTACTACTCTAAAATAAATCCTTTTTAAAAGTCTGGGTAAAAAAACAACAACTTTTGATGGATATAAAAATAACCACTGCACTGTTCAGGTCCTGATCATGCTTGGATGTTGGTGCAAAAGCGATTTGTTTTTGCTGAATCATGGGCTGACCAGTAGCTTTTGATGTGGATGGTCCTTTCCTGTTGGAAATACTGTTGTCCTAATTAAATAAATAAAAACAGTCTTTGACAAGATGTAAAACAAAACCAACAACAACAACAAAAACGTACATATACCGTAGGAACAGTATACGAGAACATTTTAGCGGTTTTAAAACGGTGACACTTCCAAACTGCAGTAAACCTTGAAATCGGTTATCGTCCCATGCCGAAACGAGAGTCTTTGATGTCTTGCGCGTGTATATTATGCGTTTAGGAGAAAGGAGATTAAAGCGCAAACAAACACACAATGATGGTGAATTTTATGGTAGTGTTGTTGTTGCTCAAGTGTTTCCTGATGCTCTATCAGCAACCAAAAACATTACAACCAAAAGCAAAGATGCATCTTACACTGGCAAATTATACATATACAAGAACGCAGAGCTGCCGACAGCACATAGTCATTTCCAAACAGGTACCGTTAACAGCTCCAAATACTGACCTGGCAGAAGTGATAAAACATTTTGGGGCATTTTAGTGGATATGTGTAAATGCAGATCGTTTAAAAACGTAAGTCGTGTAGACATGAAGCCTTTTCAAAACACAAGCAAAAAAACGTGTTTTTGATAACATCATTGTAAAGTGAATGTAGCACATACCTTAGGTAGAAATTGTGTTTTAGGATAGTGGGTGTTTGGGGGGTGTTACCTTGTATAGAAAGAGTGCGGAGGGGTGCAGTTTGGCAGGGTCACCGAAAGTAGAAATTGAGTTTAGGGAAGTAAAGATGCTCCTTTAGTAAAAACTGAGTTCTTTTGGAAATGCTTGGTATGGGGATTGGGGAAGTTACCCAAGGTGAAAATAAAGTTCCAGGCAGTGGGATGTTTAAGGAAGGGGGTCACCCCGGGTAGGGTTCAGTTCAGGAATACTCTTTTGAAAAATAATGTTTTGGGAGAGTGACTGGGCGGTGTTTTGAAAATGGCAGAAAGAGAGTTCTGGGTGGTGGGCATACTCCCTAGCTAAAAAAATAAAGGTGATGGGATCCCTTTTGTTAAAAAATTCAGGAGGGGATGCCGACATCAGACACCAAGTGTTTATTAGAGAAGCAAAATAGGTGAGCAATATTCAAGTAAATAATTACATTTTATATCAATGCATTAAGATTTCTTAAACACATTTCAGCATTTATTACCTCCACAAATAATTCAAGAGTTTTACAGTGAGCTTGTTCTTCATCAGTATTCCTTTGATAGCAATTTAGGTAATGATGCATAGCGCACAGCGAAGTGTTTTGAGAAATATTTCCTGAAATGACTGGTTCCTCCTCTCCATATTTTCCATAAACAAACACTAACCGATTCTAAATATCTAACGGACCTTCACACCTAGAGCGCTGAACAATTAACTTATCAAAGTAGACTTTAACACACTGACTTAACACATGACTGTCACAAGTGACCGGCAGGACTGCTTCAAACACAGATGAACTCAAGACAAAGGTGAAATAGCAAAAACTACAGCTTCTGTTCGCAAGCAAGGTGCTGAAATCTGATTAGGTCAACCATGGCATTTGATAATACCTAGGATGTAGCCATTTTTGGTCCTAAACTTCCAGTCAATGACAAAGATTGAATTATGGCAGGAAAAGCAGGGGACAAACAGACCATCAAGGCAGTGCAAGATGCTGAGCGTCCGAGATGGTGATTGAATTAAAGACTCCTGCAGAAGAACCGTGAGTCACCTGTTATCTAGATGGTTCCTCGGTGAGGGCATTTGCCTGGAAAAGTTTACTCACAGCTGCTCTTGCAGTGAGTCACGGCCCATCTCTGCCTCGGCCTGTCCTTCTGCATGGGTATCGTTTTGTCAAAGTCTGATTCATAAGAGTCATAATAAAGAGTGATTCTTAAGAGTCATTTTTTCAAGACTCAATTCACTGATAGCACTGTAGGTTTGGGATTCATTTAACACAACCAGATCATAAAAGTCGTTTGTTTGTGAACTTGACTTCCCTGGATGTGCCACAGGTTTTTTGATCAACTAAAAAGAACCAGTTTACATTATGTACCTTTAAAGGTCAATTTAAGGTCAAGTCTGTCTCTTGGAGTCTGTCGGATCAGTGTGTTATCTTTGTCTGCTGCTGATGGTCAGAGTTTGTTTTCACCCAAATGAACAACATGTTCAATTGGCGTTTGTTGGACTGTGGAACATGTGAGCAGTGTGATATGACTTTCCAATTTTAATCTGACCAGGGACCCGATGGGCTTGACATAAAAGTCTTTTTAGCGCTGAGAAGGGTCGCTTAGTTAATTATTTAATCATTGTGAGTGGTTATGTTACATGACAGTAATTTTCTCACAAGTACTTTTCTTCTGTTGGTGTTTGTCTGTGTGATGTGATGTGACCTGGCCTTAAAGGAACACGTTTGGAAATTTTACATTTTACAACTGCCCGAAAGACAAACAGTTGAGTTTCACAATATTTTAAATCTATTCAGCTGATCTCTGGGAATCACTTTTAGCTTAGCTTAGCATAAATCATTAAATCGGATTAGACCAGTGGTTATATATACAGATGTCTCTAGTTCAAAATGTCTTTTACCGCCATTCTTAACGCCGTCTCTGCAGTATTTACGTAACTTATATTACCTTATTTGTCTTTAAAATCTAAACATTAACTTGTATTTTAAATATATGAACTGGATTTACATATTTAGATTAGAAATTAGATCTGCTTACTGTGTGATAGAACAGGCTTTGTGTGTCAGAAAAGCAAGTGATTAAACTATACCTGTCAACATTGGGATGTAAAAATACGAGCCAAATACCAACAACCATTACAAATACAGGGAGAAAATTTACTTCAAATGAAAGAATACATAACAAACATTAGAAAATTTTAAATAAAATAAAAGGTCTAGCCTATTAAAATCAATTTACTGATCACATCGGTGATATTGTAGGTGTCAAAGGGTTAAAAGTGTGTTACTTTTTTTTTACTTTAATTATTCAGCGATTCCTCCACGTACCACTAGAAAGAAGCCTCCGTACCACTAGTGGTACATGTACCACAGTTTGAGAACCACTGGATTAGACCATTAGCATCTCACTCAAAAATGACCAACTAGTTTTGACAATTTTCTGAATTAAAGCTTGAATATTCTAGTACTGTATATAGTAGTCAAGCTTGAAATAGGAAAATCTTCTAAACTTTATTTTTTATTTTTTACTTTTTGAACGAGATGTTAATGGTCTAATCGGATTCAATGATCTATGCTAAGCTAAGCTAAACGTGCTCCTATTTAAAGATTGACACTTCTATATGTACATCATGTTGTAAGACCAATCGACAATGGAAAGTTATTCTATTTAAAGCTATTTTTTAGGCCGATAAGGCTAGGAAATGCTCTCAATCTGGCATAATGATTAAGAAACTGACAATATTACAATGCTAAGATATTACGGAGCTATGATACCTAGTTACCTAGCTGAGGACTATTTTCTGGTGATGCGTAATGTCATTGTGCCTGCTGCAGCCATAGTATGGCTTGAACAGTCAAGCATTAAGTAAGAAAATTACGGAAATTAGTTGGTCATTTTTGAGAGAGATGCTAATGGTCTAATCCGAATCAATTATTTATGCTAAGCTAATCTACAAGTGCTTCCGCCAAACCCAGAGACTGGCTGTTTATGTATTATAAAAAAATGGTAAAACCCAACTGTTTAACACCAGGGGAGCTGCAAAATTAGCATATTCCCAAAAAAGTGGGCAAAACATGGTCAAATCAGGCCAATCAAATCAAACCAAGTTTCAACCAAGACTACACAATGGTTCCAACCAGATTATGATTATCATTTTGGTCAAATTACTACCATTTAAAAGATGTAAATATTTCAACAGACATAAAAAAAAACAAGTGAAATGTAAAACTCAAGCCTCCAAAACTGCCAAATATTCAAAATCAACACACTTGCTAGAAATAGCGGAGCATCTTAACCTACTATAATACCATATGAATTGGACTTTGGTAGAAAAAAATATATTAGCCTAATCCATGTAACTAGATCACCTGGGTTTAAAAGAGCTAGTCATGAGCAGGGCATATTTTTCAGCCTCAAAGCAAACTGAATAGGCCATTATCTTCTCGAGTGAACAAACGGAGAGTATCTGAACTCTGGGAATGTCTGGGATTCGGGGTGGCCTTTTTGCAGGTGGAAATCGCTGCGTTCCAAGTCACCGTGCCAAATGAGGACAGCAGAGAAAACAAATCTTCAGCCTTGGTTTTTCGTCTGCTCGAGTGGTTTCGAGTTGTGGGAAGGTTAACAGAAGATAGAGATCAAATAAATCCAAGAGTGTGTAAGATCTCAGCTGGTCAGATTTAAAGCATTGGAGTAAGGGGTTTTGTAGAGCAAAAGAGCAATATTTTTAATAAAAGCACGAATGTTTTGCAGTTTTTTTTAATTTCTTGCCATGCTAGTTTTGTCTTTAATAAGGAAGGAGAAAAAAATTATAAAAATTAATTAATTAATTAATAATAAAACAACAACAAAAAAAAAAATCGCAACAGTAATTAAGTGACTTAAATTTCATCAAATCAGTTCTAAAATGTTGCAGTTTTCTTCTCATTTTCACCTAATCTTATTTTCTAATGATGTGTGGTGCTTTTTTCACTTCAAGTTTGTAGAATTTTCCACTAATAATGAAAATACTTTCAATACAAATTTGATATTTTGTACTGATGATATGACAAATGAATGCAAAATATGAATGGACAAATTTAGGGATGTGCAGAAATGAAAATTCTGGGCCAAAAACAAAAGTTAAAATAGGCACTGGTTTTTAAGTTTAGTAATTTTTAAAATTTGACTCAATAATTCATGATTAAACTGACTTAAAATTACAAAAAAAAAAAAGAAAAAAAAAAGCAGCCCATTTTTCAGGCAATATTTTTGGTGGCTGAACTACACAAATTTTAAAACAATTTTCATCAATAACAAAAAATACATATATTATCAAGTTTTTTGTTTGAATATTTTCTTGATAATAAAAAAACATGATTCACAAAAATGATGACATTGTCATTGATATGATAAAAAAAATGTATGTCAAAACTATAAATGATTTTAATTAAAAGTTTATTTACCTTTAAAAATAACATTATTAAAGCTAAGTGTTGAAAAAAGAAAAGGTAACACTTTATTTCGATGGTCCATTTGAGTATTAGCAGACTGTCTGCTTAATATCTGTTGATACTGACATTCAACAGACATTTAACTGACTGAAAGAAACTTCGCAAGTACATGTCAACTAACACTAACCCTACCACTAACCCCAACCTAACAGTCTACTTATAATCTAATGAGAATTAGTTGCAATGTAACTTAAATTCAACAAACGGACCATCAAAATAAAGTGTGACCAAAGAAAATATCAGAAAATGTGACCAAAAAGCAAAACACTGAATAAAACACTTACAATTAAAATAATTTGTATTTTTAATGTTTATTTAGTTCATTATCAATGACACAATTTTTCGTCTTCATTTTTGGTTGACAAAATTAAAAGTATATGAGAAACTGTGACAAAAAGCATTTAGAATGCAAAATAAAATGATGACAAAGAATTTACAATAACAAAAAATGAATGATTTCAATTAAAAATGTTTTATTTACAGGAAGAAAATCATTAATTAATGTTAAGTATTGACAAAATTGACAACACATGAGAAAATATAGCCAAAAAAATGATGAAAGGTAGTCTAGAATGCAAAATAAAGAAAAAGAAAATGTTGTGTCATTGATAATGAACAAAATATGCATTAACAATATATAAGATTTTAATTAAATCCTTTAGTTACATGTTTTCAAGTAATATCATTAATTAAATCAAGTGTTGACAAAATAACAATGGAAAAATGTGACAAAAAAGCTTTAATGCAAAAATCAAGATAAAAAAAGACAAAAATGTATCATCTGCAATGAAAACCTCTAGATAAAATATTGAAATGATTGATCATAAGTGCTTTAATTAATTTCTTCTTAAATAATATCATGAATTAAATTTTAGTGTTGACAAAAGTAACAAATATATGAGAAAATGTGACTGACAAGTTTAGTCTAAAGTGCAAAAATCAAGAAAAACTGAATAGAAAAATGCCGTTAATAAGTGCATTGAACACTCTGGACTGAAGGCAGTGCATTGCGGAGACTCCAGAGAGCAGCAGTGGCAGCGGGTCTGCTCTGCTGTGTGTGTGCATGTGCGGTCAGGGCTGATGGGAAGGGTTGGGCTGACCCTGCTCTACAAACCTGCGGCACTGCAGCGGCTGCAGATACTGCAGATACAGAGCTGCTTCATATTCAGCACGCGCCGCAGAGAGCCAGACACGGCCTGCAATCGCCTGCCGTTCCCCTTACATATGTGTGTATATATACAGTATATAAAAACATATACAGTAAATTCACACACACACTTCCATTGCTTTCTGCATTGTGTTGCACATAATCTGGTTTGCTCGTCAGTGACCTCTGGGTGCGCAGGGGAAGAGGTTATGGATTTGATTGCACAGGTGCAGTGATTTCCAGACGCCCGTGAGCCGAAGCGAGAGCGTGGACTTTCCCCTCGAGGATGATTCTGTAAATTTTTTCCACGCAACATCTCCAAATTTCAATCCAGCTGCGACTGTGACTCAGAAAAACATTCATTTAAATTTGTGAGTGTCGAAGACGACATTAAAGATATAACAATGGGTAAAAAAAGGTTTAAATTTAGTATAGTACTTTTCTGTGAATACATTGAAGAATTACTAAACACCGAATTTGATACACGATGCTGATCTCAAAATAGCATTTTTAAATGATGTAATGATTTTTTTTTACACTTTTATGCAAAAAGACACAAATTACATGAAACAAATCAAATACTAATTAAACAAGCAAAAATAAAATAAAGTTAAATAAATAAAATAATAAAATAAAAACTAAATTAAATTAAATAAAGTTAAATAAAATAAAATTAAATAAAATAAAATTTAATAAAATTAAATAAATAAACAAACGTACAAGACAGTCAAGAAAATCCAGAATAGTATATAATGACAAATTGTGTCGAGAAAATTTGGAAATGAACAAATGCCTTTTGTATTTTCTCAAATGCTGCAGATTTATTTGTAAAATAAATTTATGGGTTTTAAACTTTTTACTTATTCATGTATTTTAAAACAATATCAGCATATCCATGTTTTATGGCACAAGTTGAGATCTCTGCACATTTACAGTGTCCCTGCTGATTAAAAAGAAAATTGGCATATATATGGATAAAAAGATTATTTCCAATAAACCTCAGTCAGCAATCATTGATATTCTAGTCAAATTTACACAATTTTGAATACGAGATGGAAAAACCAACTGCCTAAAAACTGGACACAATAATGCAGTTTTTATCAGATGCATAACTATGCCTACTAGGCATGGGACGATAACCGTTTTCATGGTATACCGCGGTTTGGAAAAGTCAAGATTTTAAAACCGCCAACATTTTCTGTAATACCGTTCCTAAGGTATGGGTGATATTTTTTTTATTTACATTTTTGTTTTTTGTTCTTTAGCACAACAGTATCTCCAGCAGAAAAGATATAATTATAAATAGTAAAGAAATCTGTGTTATGAAGTCGATGATTCATTTGAATTATTTAGCCGGACATGTTTCCTGCTCCAAAATATCTTAAATCTTTCACAAAAAAAAAAAAAATATTGTGTTCCAAAGGGATTTATTTTTTATTTTTTACCCAGACATTTAAAAAGACATATTTTAGAACAGTAATCAAAACACATTGATTCTGTAAAACCGTGATATTTTTATCCAAGGTTATCAAACCGTCAGAATCTTCTACCGACCCATGCCTAATGCTTTCCATAAACTAATTCAAAATCATACACTCACATAGCTATTTTGTGAAAGAATTATGATACAATAGCTCAACTTTTGTAATGCTACACCTAATGCCTTTGTAGAATATAACACTTGACAATAAAATTAACAATACTTAAAATGCAAAAGAATTGTGATTTTTTTCCCCCAAACAGTTAAGAGTTCCGTGCAAAATCTCCAAACCACTAAGTGACACTGTACTGACTTGAGTTTACCAAAAGTCATGGTTATTACAACACGCATGAAGTTTGGTCAAAATATGATAAAATGTTGGGGACATACAGTTTCACATCAACCTGCCTTGCTATTCATCCATGCGAATTTTTACTCGCATTTTAGAATATCCCATTAAAAACACCAAGCTCTGCATGCAATTTAAAAATGTGTACTACAAAACATGCGCACAAAAGAGTAGGATAAACTTTTTATTCAATAAGAAAAAAAGAGTGCATAAACTACAATGGAAACCGAAGACCGAACAAATACAGAATCATTTACCAGAAATTATAGTAAATTTACAGTTTCAATTTCACCAAGTGCATAAAAAAGTCATGTGTTCATAGTGTTTCGCATAAAATTATTTATATAAGAATATAGTATTTTAGTTTATCAGGAATTGACGATTTTGTTCTCATTTGGTGCGTCCCAAATCGCATACTTGTGCACTATTCTACGCCATTTTGTAGTATAAATACTGTAATACTGAAATTCTCTAAAAATAATAAGTGCACTTTTGGATGATGCACTCATTCCACCGGTAAAATTAAGTGTGTAATGATGGACACTTGGCAGCTATCGTGCACATGTTATATAACTTTATTTATTTTTGATTGTGAAAGCAAAGTTGTCCTACGAGAGTGATTATAGCGCCTCCCGATGGTGAATGCGGTTATACTCATGACAGGTATTATTTGGTATTTTGGTAAGTTGGCAATCATCAAACATCATCAGGGAAACAGTTTGAATTTCCGCTTAGTAAAAAAAACATTAATGTTCCATTTGGGACGGCACTACATGCATATACTATGCTGTTGAGTGTGTAAGTGCATAAGTACATGAGTGTATAGTGTGCCATTTGGGACGCAGCTATTGGCTCACTGGATAGAAAAGCTGCTTTATACGCAAATATTTTACGCAATAGTAACGTTTTGCGCACAAGTCTTTAGATGGAAATCTAGCTACTAGTAACTTTGAGAACATTTTGACAAACCAACTTCACATGTTTTTCCAGCATAGTCTGAACAGGATCTAGGCTATGTCCGAAATTGTATACTTCGATACTATATAGTAAAAACAGTATGCGAGTCAAGAATGACCAAATTCATAGTATTGGAAAAACAGTAAAAGTACCTGAATGACCTACTACTACCGGTGAGATTTTGAAATGCACATCTAATGGATGCTACGCTATCCCATAATGCAACACAAGAGATAGTGGATAGGTCACGTGATAATGACAAATGGCAGATGTAGTATGTTCGAATTCCATTCATACTACATAGAATTACACAAATTCAAACGTAGTACCTGATTCGATGGGTTTCATCGATGAACCCTGGTTCGATCTTTGATACTTCTAGAAACAAAGCAACAGTATCCTGACTTAAACACATCGACTAATCGGAAATGTATACAGCCTTCAAATGAGGCAGGTGAGAGCAAATGTCTTGGAATATTTATAAACGAAAGCTGCTTCGAGACCGTCAAATAATGAAAGCCCAGCTCATTTTGAGTCAATCGCCAATGGAGACTGTGAGTCACCGAGAAAAGACAATAGCACAGAAAACACAGGGAGCCAAGGACAAACAGGGACGCTTTTGTTACAAGTTCATGGCAGAGGAACAGAAAAAAAAACACGTCCTTGTAAAATCCTGGTTCTGTATATTCAGAGCTTACACCTTCAGCATCTGAGACCTTGTTTTTGAGGCCAAGTGTAATTCAGTGCAGTTTGAAATGAGGTGCACTATATAGCGTACATGCAGCGCTGCAGATTAAACAGGTGGCAAACAACCGGAAATAATTAAAAGAGGAAAGGGTCAGCGAGCTTTTTGCCCCTTGCAGTAGCACACCAGTGGAATGCTGGGATATGAAACACTTGGTGAAAATGGGGAAGTGTGTATTTTAATCTATAACATGCAATATATGGAAACATTCTATTCATAGTAGCAGTTTTAGAATTTCATTTTAAAAAGTAAGGGCGACAGAGTGGTTAGCACATTAACCTCACTGCAAGAAGGTCACTGGTTCGAGTCCTGGCTGGGTCAGTTGGCATCTCTGTGTGGAGTTTGCATGTTCTCCCCGTGTTTGCGAGGGTTTTCTCCGGATGCTCCGGCTTCCCCCCACAGTCCAAACACATGCGGTATAGGTGAATTGAATAAACTAAATTGGCCGTAGTGTATGTGTGTGAATGAGTGTGTATGGATGTTTACCAGTACAGGGTTGCGGAAGGGCATCCGCTGCGTAAAACATACGCTGGATAAGTTGGTGGTTCATTCCGCTGTGGTGAGCCCTGATAAATTAGTGACTAAGTTGAAGGAAAATGAATGAATGTATTAAAAATAGTTGTATAAAACATAAATTGTAAAAAATGATGGGTTCGACATAATTCCTTCATGTTGTCCCAATAGAAATTAAGTCAACGTAACTGTTTTAACAAATTTAAGTGGGTTGAACATAAAACAATTAAGTTTTTGCCCCCAAAAAACTCAAGAATTGTGTCGATTCAGCTCATTTTAGATAAGCAGTACTTCAAATAGCAGCAAAAACCATCTTTGAGTGTAATGTTCATTTGACTGTTTTTAAATCAAAATGTCAATTGTTTAATATACACACACACACACACACACACACACACACACACACACACGCACACACACGCACACACACGCACACACACGCGCGCACACACATACGCACACACACACACACATATATATATATTTATAGCACATTCATCCAAAATACATTTCTGTAATGAGAACTGTCCAATGTGAAGAACAACAAAAACAGTAAATAATTAAATATTTAATCAAAGTGCAGATATGAGGGTAAATAAGTTAATTATCATAAAAATATAAAATAAAAATAAACAAAATCTAAGAATAAGGTGGGTTATGTTTAAACTTATCAAATACACACTAATAAAACTATATGACAAAAAGTGATAACAAATATTTTTGTTGCTTATTTTAAAAAGTG
This sequence comes from Danio albolineatus, assembly GCA_903798035.1. NCBI lineage: Eukaryota > Metazoa > Chordata > Actinopteri > Cypriniformes > Danionidae > Danio > Danio albolineatus. Next base: position 14,092 of record CAIGQQ010033268.1, read on the forward strand.
AATCAGATTTAAGCTGCATGATTTAAGTCAGTGGTTCTCAAACTGTTGTACGTGTACCACTAGTGGTACACAAGCTTCCTTCTTGTGGTACGCGGAGGAATCACTGAATAAATAAAGTAAAAAAAATGACCTTTTGACAATAAAATAACACCGATGTGATCAGTAAATTGATTTTAATAGGCTAAACCTTTTATTTAAGTGGCTGACAATAATAAATATTGTTAATTAGAAGTATTAATCTGCCTCATTCTTGAACTGTGCAGTGCTGTAGCTGCTTAATTAGACCTACTACGCTACTGAACTTCATTACTGGTTATTATGGTGGTACTTGGAGAGACAATTTTTTTCTGAGGTGGTACTTGGTGAAAAAAGCTTGAGAACCACTGATTTAAGTTATACAAAGATTGACTTAATATGTTTAGTCAGTTTGACCGATGACTAGAAAAGTTCATTTAAGTAAACAAAACATTTTACAGTGTAATACATGCATCTATAAAAATACTATTATACTACTATAAATAACATATTTGTCCTTCAAAATAATAATTTAATGTAAGGTGGAATACACCATTTTAACCCAAACTTGTCAACAGATTCCTCAAAAGCAGAATAAAGACAAAAAAGTGACACTAGAGTTCCCAGCATGCCGTGCGGCAAAGTGTTGAGATGAAGCAGTACTAAAGATTAACAGGCGTCAACAAAACTGATAAACAAGAGCTGAAGCGGCTCTCGTGAAGTCCCGCCCTTCCACAGAAACACACAGCCTGATTAAACCGAAGACACACCCACAAACACAAACAAATAAACAAAAACAATCTTCACAACAAATCCAAACAACAGGCCACAGCTTTCAAAGCAGAATGCTAATGCTAAAGCTCCGTTTCAAAAATCTAGGCAGCTGACTTATTAGACAGCACACAATGTAAAAAAAATGGGTTGAACACAATTGGATTGACTTGGGATAACATGCAGGAATTATTTGCTTTTAGATTTGGTAGTTTTTACAAACTGAATAGACTGAACATAAAACAATTAAGTTGACCCAAAAAACTCAAGAATTGGGTTGTTTCAGCTTATTTTAAATGAGTAGATTGAACAAACAGCTAACAAAACCTCTTAAGTGAGCATTGAGCTGGTGTGTGTAAACATTAAGTGTCTTCATTTCGGTTTAAATAAAAATAAAAGGTTCATAACTGCCATATAATTTAAGCGATCATATTTAGATTTTTTATTTTTTTTGTTAATAAATCACCATTACTTATATATAAAAATTTCATATAGACTTAAAGGGCACCTGTGATGACAATGTTTGGAACTGTATGTAGGTATAGTGTGTCCACAGTCTTACTGGAGTGATATAAACACAATAAATCTTTTTTTTTTCTTTTTTTTCTCTTGACGTTAAAATAGGATCCAAATGCCTCTCATTTTGAGGCCGACCGCAACATGACTTAGGAGTCCGCCCACCGAATTGATTGAGAGCCGCGTATTAACATGTCTTCGTAGTAACAAGTATAATCATATCCACAAACAGGACATCCGCAAAACAACTGGGATTAAAAGATCTGCTCAGCGCTCTGTGATCATCAATCATCATCAAATGTGATCAAGAATGAGTTTCACGTTTAAAACGTTTTTAAAACAGTATGTTTGTAATGAATTACCGCAATTTTTACCGCCTTTATCACCACAGCCGCATGTCAGGACAATTATAAAAGGAGATGCTTCAATCCCCGTTTATGGATGTTAAATCAGGTTTATTTTGTACATTGACATAACGGATATCCATACAGCTGTGGACATTAACATGTATCCTGTAACATTTGCTGTGCAAAAACAGTGCAAAGTTAAACGTGTGCGCTGTATTTGTGTTTGTCCACTGTGTGTGTGTGTCTGTGTGTGCGTGAACTTTATAACGACATTGTGTGTGAATCATCATTGCAGAAAGGCTTGAATTAACTACACAACAAATACATCAAACAATCATTGGGAAAGTTCTTACTGCAGTATTTCTCACAAACGTTACGCGAGATCTGCTTCATGTCTGTCTGTTATATGACGCAGCCAAGGCGGAGACGGACGGACACTCTGACAGGAGCATGGGAACGGTGGGCGGGGAGAACCAACATTAAAGGCCACAAAAACAGCTACATAGTGTAAAAAGCAGAAAATCCCAAGATTCTGAAAGGTATAATAAATAATCTGATGGGTGTTTTGAGCTGAAACTTTGCAGAAACATTATGAAGACACAAAGCCTTTCTTAAATCTTGAAAAAGGGGTAAAATAGGTGCCCTTTAAGAATCTAATCATTTCTATACGTTTGTGATTTGTTATATTCAAACATTGAAAATACTGTACGTTTATAACGTTCAATTAGGAGCACACATATTGTATATATTAAGCATCGTTACATCTACAACCCTTTCAAATAAACTTAATTAATATAAATTTGCATCTAATAAATTTGTTATGTTTTTTATTTTTTAATAAAAAAGTATTTTTTTAATCAACTGCATATATTTTGTTTTAATATACTGTATATTTTTATTCATTAAGCATCATCACTTCCATATAATGATCTAATAACTCATAAATAATGATTTTTCATAATGTAAAATACTTAACAAATAACCATTTTTAATTTAATACATTTTTGTAATTGTAATTTTGTAATTAGGTCATAATTTGTGCGATCAAAATTAGTTTCACACCTTCTGGCTAAAATGAAACTTGAAAATATGATTGACAGAATCGATAAATTAAGATAGTCTAGGGGTTGAATCTAGATCGCGATCTTTTTACGATTAATTGTGCAGCTCTACTTATACAGCATCATGATTTCATCAACAATTTCATATAAACTTAGAAATATATATATATATATATAAATACTACATTTTTTGTCATATATACATATATACATAAATATGGTTACAAGATTTCAAAATATCTATGCAATAATAACAAATGAATGAATGGCGAATACGTTATTTACAAAAACATCAGTAGCCCACGTCCCTAATTATCGCCAACTTTCCAGCAACAGTAATAGTGAAGCTAGTCCTAGCGAACAGCGCTAATAACCAGACAGTCCCCTCTCTCTAATTTACAGTCTGCTCAGAGCGAGCGGTATCAGCCAATCCTGGCATTGTGTGTCTGTACTTTCAGCAATTAGTGTACAGCTGCAGGACAGCTCTTTGTGTCCCGCTGGCAGGACATTCACCAAAACATGCTCATTCCCAATTAACAACAGCCTGTTTTATTCCTGGGGTCAATGAAACGGCTCTTACATGGGCGTCTTTTCCTGGAAAGTCTGCCTAAAAACACCACACATTGAGCAGTTTTTACACCAACAGGTCACTTTCTATTTAGAACAATCTCAAAAACTAAGATTAGGGAGGTAAAATACATTGTGAACATTATTTGGTGATTTTAAAAAGTCACAGATCATATAAAAAATATATTTTAATTCATCTCTTAAGATTATTTTTTCTTTCGATTAAATGCATATATAGCCAAATATACAGGCAAAACAAAAAGTCCTAAATACTCTTGTTAACAACCCCCGAGTAGGGATGGGTACCGAAACTAATTTTTCGGTATTGGTGCTAAAATATAAAAGACGGATGTATCCATAAGCTCTGACGTTAACAGTCCTGCTATCGGTACTGGAGAATTATTGCTGAATGAACATTATTTACAATAGCATAATTTAAGTGACCAACCTTTTCTAAATTGTAATATTTGATATTCGTCTGCAGTTGGCAAACCCTAAATGTAATGTTGTACTGGTCTACTGTAAAAGAAAAATGTTCATGATTTTAGCAGTTAAAAAAAACTGTAAAAATGCTACTGTAAAAATGCATAACCTTGGGGTTACCTTAATATATACTGTATGGTGATTAAGCGTAACTTGACTTTCCCAAAATTTGTATGCATTTTTGTTGACATTACTGTGGTTCGTTTTGTTTTTTCCTGTTACATGATCTACATTTGAGTTTTATGTCACATCTAACATTTTTAAATAATGTTTATTTCATTACTTTAGTGGCATGTGTTACCATGCATGCTGTTGCTCTGCTCCTGGGAAATGTTGTTTGCGATGAACATTGGTTCACTATATGAATTTTACATCCACACCTGCTTATGGTTGCGTTTTTGTCTGTGTAACAAAACTATGTTGTGTAGATGTTAGTACTTAAAAACATGAGTGTATGACTATAAATGAATGAAATACGTTAATTTAACGTTGAATTTGACATTTCTTTTATATTCCTTTCGTTTTTTTAAAGAAAAGCTCTTTTTTTTTCAAGCTAAATATTTTTACGGATTTTTACAGTGTACAGTACTTGCATGTATTTAAATGTCTGAAACCTAAAACAAACATTATTTCTTTGAAAATATTTTGTAAATTTATGACAAGCGACTCTGCCAAAGCTTTAGCGGGAAAGCAGATTTGAATTTAGCAGCTGATTATGTAACAATGTCAGTGTATTTTTGACTAGTAGTAGTAGTCATTTTTTCCATTCTACGAATGACCACAGACCAGTGTCAGCTAAGCATTTTCAGAAAAAAAAGTCATGTAAATGTCGTATGACCTGACGGAGAGGTCACAATTTTTTAGGTGAACTGTCCCATTAGGACTCTTCTACACTGGATTGAAGCTTTGTTGGTGCCGCATACAAACCGGATGCAATTAGGACATCGCGTTCTCATTCAAACAGGAAAAACAAGCAGATAAAACGGAGAAGCGCAGCACATCAGATCGGACATAACAGAACAGCCCCATTAGCAGATCTGGCATATTTCCTGAAGCTTCTTCTCTTTCCCTCAGAACGACATGTGCTGTTGATCTCACAGGCCTCCTGATCTGATACGACTGAGGAATTATGCACAATAGAATAAATATGGGAGAATGTTTCACAGATGAGAGTTTGGTATGCACGCAGGTATTAACGATCAAATAGGCAATATTGTATATAAATAAAGCATGGATTGATGTGAATGCTAATTGCAAGCAGAAAATGTGTTGAACATCGGAAAAAAAATGCAGGGATCTTATACATTACATTCTAAAGTTTGTTTTGATGTAAAACTACATAGTTATTTTTATTATAATTTTTTCATTATTAATAAAATTATTATCATTGTTATTATTGGAAACAAAAAATATGAACAACAATAATAAATTGTATAATAATAATTATTATTATTATTATCATTATTATTTTTTGTAATCTTTGCTTTTTACACTATACATATTTATTATAAATTGTATATTTCAATTAAAAGTATAAGAAGAAATGAGTAATAATAACAATAATAATAACATGTTAATTAAGCAGCCTAAACAACAGATGTTGTTATTATAAATAATAATAATAGTATAAATAGGTTTGTAATATTAATAGTTTTTAAAACAAACTTATCTGAAGATGTCACAAACAGATATAAATAAATAAATAAATAAATAAATAAATAAATAAATAAATAAATAAATAAATAAATAAATAAATAAATAAATAAATAAATAAATAAAATATCTAGGACAGGGATTTTCAAATTGGTATTTGAATAAACTAAAACCTAGATTACAACAACTGCATATAAATAATAAAAACAAACAAATAAATAAATGACAACATAAATAAATAATATTCAAATGTTTAAAAAATATACAATAAAAATTCATTTTAAATAATGCCTTTTACAATTTAGGATGAGGGGCATTGACATATAAAAATAACACCTGAACAAAGATGTATAAAAATAAATAAACAACCAGTGTAACCCATTAATATCAGTAAGTGTTACTTGAAATTGTTCACTTATGAAATGTAAGGAATTGTTCTTTTTGTGTGCCCAACTAACAAACTCTAACAAATACATATGCCAAAGATCAAATAAGAAGATATAAAAACACACCTGATAAGATGGAGCATCATTAAAAGCAAAATCAATGCATATTTGGAAAAAATGTTCAACACAAATGCTAATTGCACAAGATCCACAAAATGTGTTGCTCTCATTTACATAAACTTCATTATCACCAAGTTAAGGGAATCCTTGTACACAGATGCTACAAACGCCAGTGCTAATCATAGCACAAGTGTTAATGTTTCTTTCTTTTTTTTTTAACTAAACATGATAACCCCAAAATACTCTGCTGTGAACGCATGGCCCCCTGTTTCAACACATCTAAAAATATTTAGCCGTTTCTGCGCTCATCCTGCCTATAGCGCGAGCGATTGGGATGTTTACATGTTTTCTTGGAACAACTGTGAACTGGCAAGCATGTGAGGCTCAAATTGGATCAGAAGAGCATGTTTTTTTTCAGGGTCTGACTCACAGTCCAGAGTGGAGTATGGCGCGCTGACAAAATCCAGTGCTTCGCTTTGCTTTCCCTTCCCAAACTTGGCTGATTTAGGAGGGAATTCCCCCAGACTCGCTGCAAGGTGACTCTCCACAGCTGTGCGAGGCACGGGCCAAGAGCGCCGCTCATGCGGGCCAGGTGTTCAAGTCCGGCTGGCTCCGTAATTACCATTTAAATGAGCCGGCGCGCTCTTAAATGGAGTGAGGGAGCCATAAAACTAGCCGTCGTTTAGTCGATGGCCAAATAGAGTAAACAAAGGAACATCCTGATACGCAACAAATCGAGAGTTCGGCGAGTTCCAGACGAGTCTCAAAACGCTGGAATGTGGGATTTTAGGTTAACGCTCGAAACGAACTCAGTCCCCTCTCAACGAACTGAACTTAAAGGAGTAGTTCCACCCAAAAAAGATCAAGTTTTGAACTGCTTTTGAGCATACGGTTGCAGTCAATGGGGACCAACATTGGGAAAACCAACAGTCCCTTTGGTCGTATTTAAGTTTCCCCACCCCAGACAAGGATTTCTGCCATGTCCCTATAAAGGTCTTTGAAAGACACTGATGACCGATAAGTACGTGAAGCAAAAGCATCCATTTGGAGCTCTTTTGGATTCGACACTAGCTAAACACTCGCACTACCGGCCATGCTTTAAACCCACAGTCACACTCACCACCACTACCAAGACAAGCAATCAAAACTTTGTCTCAAAATCAAAGTTTATGCGACTGTCCAAAGGCAACTCTAGATCTGCCCTGCGCACTCAATGCAGAAGTATAAACTGGCCTACAATCCAACACAACTGTACGCTAATTGGGTTGAAAGCACTGCAGAAAAAACACATGCGCAGCATACTAAAGTGTCATAAAACATACACTTACAGAAAACACGTAACCGGCATAGTACCTGTTGCCTTTGTCCGAGGCATTGTTCTTTCTCAGCCTTGATGATTATATGTAGCAATAAGATTGATCCAAAAATATATAGACGAGTCTGATCTTGAAGAAACTGAATCTAAACTTTTAGTATACCCTAGGTCAACGGTCTCAAACATAATCCCTGGAGGGCCACAGCTCTGCACAGTTTAGCTCCAACCACCTCCAACTCACACCTGCTTAATAGTCTTCAACACCTTGATTAGGTGGATCATCTGTGTTTGATAAGGGTTAAAGCAAAACTGTGCCGAGCTGCGGCCCTCGTGGAATAGAGTTTGAGACCCATGACCCAGGTGTTTACAGCAGATAGGTAAAGGGGTGCCATCAATGGAGTCCAACATTGACTATAACTATAGGAACAAACAATATTGAATATAACAATATTGACAATGGAAAATACTGGACTGAAACGGCAACATGGTTCCTTAAAAACATAGAGGTAGGAAAGTTCTCCTTACAAAATGGGTCTAACAACAGTTTGCAAGCAATTCTTAAATGTGAACACCTAAATTGAACTTAAGAGGTCACCCCAGTACAGTTTTTCCCTTGATGTTGGAGTGAGGCTGGCCTTGTAAACCCTAAACCTCACATTTCAGGCAACGCCCAAATGGTCCAGACTACAGATATGGCTATAAATCACTACAGTTTGTCATGTTTTAGGGAGCAGAACATTGGAAAGTTTGTGGTGATGGGTTTGCACCAGCTTCTCCGACCTAAAACCTTCTGAGCTGAGTCAGTGCTCAGTGTGGGAGCATCCGCAGCTGGTTCGAACTCTCGGTGAAGCCTCACGCTTTGATCAAAGGCTCCGTGATCAAAAACTACCCATCGTCCGTGGCCTAACATTGGTGGGGACGAGCGTTCAGCAAAGCCAGAGCTCCGAGTTCTTCCATTCGTCACTCTCCAGCTGTGGGGTTTTACAATCGAGGCACCAGGCATCCAGATGTAGGACAACAACAGCCTGGGAAAACAAGCTTGAGGGGAATCTCTGACAGCAACATGTTGCATTCATTTAACAGTGCCTAATTACAAACGGACAAGCGATACATAAGCCATGTTTCCATCCATTTATTTTTATGCGCATTTTAGTAAAAAGTTACGCACACGATGAACTTTGTTTAAAAAAATGCAAATAAACTACAATAGAAACACATTTACCAGACCCCCTAGTTATGGTGATATCTTATTTACCACATTAGGTAGTCTACTGTGTTAGAAGTGCAATCTTCTTGTTTATTTTGGTCTTTTGTCAGGACAAGATCTAAAACGGCAGGGAATAAGCGATAGGATCATTGTATAAGGCCCTGTTTACACTAATGCATTTTCGTTTTAAAACGCATAAGTTTTGCTATGGTTACGCAATCCATCCACACTACGCCGGAGTATTTGAGCCGCGAAAACGGAGCGTTTTGAAAACGCTGGAGAGGTCGTTTTCATTCTAAAACGCTGCTGTTGCGTCTCAGTGTGGATGGGGGAAAAGGAGACCTTTGAAAACGGGGGCGTGGCTGCTGGACACAGAAATGGGAGCGTTGGGAGAACCAATGTCCGTTTTAGGCGCTATTGTGCACTTAAACTCTGCCTTTTTTACTACAACAGCTGCATATATTCCAAGAGGCAAGCTACTGTTCGAGCACTCGCTAATCGCTCGCGTTTCAAGCCGCTTAAGCCCCATATAGAACAGCGGCTTTGGGTTACACGGGGAAGAACCAGCAAGACGCATGCTTCCTGTTTATACTTCAACGCACATGCCCAGAGTGCGCGAATGGTCACGTGATATACATTTCGCTGGAGAAGTGTGGAGGGAGGTATGTTCTGAAACGCTAGTGTGGACGCGGATCGTTTTCATGCTAAAACGCCGTTTTAAAACCAAAACGCATTAGTGTAAACGGGGCCTAAGTCTTATTTTTATCCACGATTTTACTTTCTCTCAGAGTTCACTCCCTGGACCATCTCACATGTACCTCCCTCAGGACATGAGTTAGGGCTTCCCCTACCGTAATACACCTAAAACATGGATTGTCGTAAAACTCGTCAATGGCAGGGAAGCGTTTTCTCTCGTCAACGTCAGTTAATTGAAATCATTTACCGAATTGACAAACATCATAATACCAGGTATACTTGTAAACCAAAAATAATGTCCTTCAAAACGGTCATGTCGAGCGGCAGTCATCCTTGAACCAATCTCCATCATCGTAAGCTGCTTGCTTTTCTGTCTGCTCCCTTACTCCATTTGTCAGATGTTTGCTCCCACTTTCGTCAAACGCACGAAACGCCAAATTGGTGCCGTGTTATCATTTGATTTGCTACACTGGATGTCTAATCGCATCTTTGCATCGACTTCACATGTAAATCACTCATGCTTGATGCTTCATCCGCGGCTGCTTACCATACAGGCTGCAAAACAATTTCCCCCATATTTATGTAATGTTAGGATCATGAGAGGGCAGGTCAGACGTCATTTTTCTAGAGACACTCGACATACGCTGCGTATGTTCAATTCAATTCAATTCACCTTTATTTGTATATCGCTTTAACAAATGTAGATTGTGCCAAAGCAGCTTCACATAGAAGGTCATAGTAAATTGAAACAGTGTCAGTCCAGTTTTCAGTGTTGGAGTTCAGTTTAGTTCAGTTCAGTGTGTTTTAATATTCACTGCTGAGAGTTCAAACACTCAAGAGCAAATCCATCGATGCGCAGCTCTACAAGTCCCGAACCATGCGAGCCAGTGGCGACATCGGCGAGGAAAAAAACTTCACCAATTGGCGAAAGTGAAGAATTAAAAAACTGAGAGAAACCAGGTTCAGTTGGGCACGAACATTTCTCCTATGGTCAGACGTCTTGTGCAGAGCTGCAGTCTAGGCGACGGAGACTGGGGAACTCTAGGCTTGTCTGTCCTTGGAGGGTCAGAGGAATCAGTCTCATGCTGTCTACTCCTCCATGCACCAAACAGCTGCACAGGATACAGCGTGGTCCAGGATTATGGAACCTTGGGAATGTCTCATTGTGGGTATGTAACATCTATAAGTCACGTAAAACAATTAATTGCAAACTGAAATAAATATAGTTTGATCGAATAGTTTAGAATTGGATGTTTTATGAGATTTTTAAGTATTTTTGTGATTATTTTGCATTTAAATTAAGAATTTAGCAAAAACAAAATTGACTTTGTTATTTTTGCGTTTGATTTGTGAAAAACTAGGGGATCTGATTTACCAAATAAATTGAAATTGAAAATAAATTGAAAATTGATTCTGTTTTAAAAGATCACATGAAAACGGAATAGTGCACAATAGGACGGCATTAACATTCAAAATCCGTCTTCAAAATGCTTCAGTATTATTACATCCAGAACTGTCTTTAAAGTTTGCACTCCCAAAGAGCCACAGCGCACTCATTGTGTGTTGACTGTGTTATCTGAAGCACAAGTAATCTATTACACAAGAATAAAAAGTCTACACTGATTCTCCAAACACAGCTAATTCCACTTTTCTTTTTGATATTTGGCAGCAGTTTATAAGGAAATGACGCTTTAGTTCTCTTTGACTCGGATGGAAACGCTGCATTATTCGCAAACGTTTTATACGATAATCCAGTTTAATTCGCATCTTTGGATGGAAACATACTGATTTGCATTAAGTACAAACACGCTGCTTCATATGGAACAATGACCGCTGGGAACCCAAGAGGCAAACGCGGAAACGCCCTTGTAAGTGATCTCAGGGACCAAACAATAGGTAAGTTATGATAAATCACATGACCTCTCTAAACTTTGCTTTTGTGTAGGACCGTCAATCAAACTTTAGCCATGACATCAGCGCAATTTGCAACCGATTGAGTTGTTTGCTGAAAACAGAAGCGGTTGACTCATTACTCAAATCATGGTCCGTCATGGATGTCGAGCGAACAAGACGCCCCTGCAAGCACATTTGGTCGGTCCGCCACAAAACTACTGAAGGAATGGCTGAGAGAGATGCTTTCTAAACAGGCAACGGTGGTTATGTGACACTTCCAAGGGTTGAAAACAATCCTCTCCCATCGCCCGCAAAGGAGGGAGGGCTTGTTTTGCTCACAAACAAGTTATGCAATGCCTCCTCCTTTCCACAATTCATTAAACTCTTCCCTTCGGGGAGCTTCGAGCTACTTATTTTGCTCTCTGGTTTGCACGTGCTTATGCTCATTAACAACTACAAACGCCCCAGTGCTCTCATTAAAAGTCTTTTTTTAATTTCAATTCTTATTTTAGGAGAGTCGTTAAGCCTATTTGACTTTTTAATGGTCGTCGCCAATGGCGATAATTACCAACAAAATTGATTATATAAAACGTATACTTATATTTTTCCACACAATTTACTTTTTATTTTTAGCCTTGTTTTTTGTGCCAAAAGTAAAGACTATCATGAATTCTTTCCATAATTTACAGAAAACAAGCAGGTAAGTGTCATAAACAGGACAAACATTGTTTCATGACATTATTTCAGGAGTTTCCCCAGTAGACTGTAATGTATAGTAATGTGAAAGCAGAGCTGTGGACGCGGGAAGAGCCACACAAAGACAGGAAACAATTCCAAGAAATTACAGTGAACTTCAAAAAGTTATGGATATGGATTCATTTCAAACCACGTATCACCCCACAACACTGACTACGTTTACATGGACATCAGTAATCGAACTATTGGCCTTAATCTAATTAAGACAATAATAAGATTAAGGTGTTTACATGAGTTGCTTTTTGAATGTTCCTTTCATGATCTCGTTTTACATGGAATAGCACATAATTCGATTAACGTCATTGTGTCACCTTACTATCTGCATTTCCTCCAGAGTTTCATGTAATTTCAGGTGTTTCATTTGTAATTTGTCGACTTTAATGGCAGTTTAATACTAATACTACTACTACTACTACTACTACTACTACTACTACTAATAATAATAATAATAATAATAATAATTCCTTATATTTATATAGTGCTTTTCTGGGCACTCAAAGTGCTTTACACTATGGGGGATCTCCTCATCCACCACCAGTGTGCAGCATCCACCTGGATGACGCGACGGCAGCCATTTTGCGCCATACCGCACACCAGCTGATTGGTGGAGAGGAGACAGAGTGATGAAGCCAATTATGATATGGGGATGGTTAGGAGGCCATGATGGACAGAGGCCAATAGCAGATCTGACCAGGATGCCGGGGTTAAACCCCTACTCTTTCGAAGAACATCCTGGGATTTTTAACGACCACAGAGAGTCAGGACCTCGGTTTAACATCTCACCCGAAAGATGGTGCTCACTGAGCAGTATAGAGTCCCCGTCACTATACTCGGGCATTAGGACCCACACAGACCGCAGGTTGAGTGCCCCCTGTTGGCCTCACTAACACCACTTCCTGCAGCAACCGAGCTTTCCCATGGGGTCTCCCACCCAGGTACTGACCGGGCTTCAGTGGGCGACCAGTGGCACTTTCTTTTTTAATTCGCAAACATTTCATGCACGCCCCCCCCTGTGACAAACGAGATATTGGATACAACTATGAACTGCTGGAAGAGTGTTGTTTTAATGGAAGTTCATACCGCATGCTGAATGGAAGAAAAAACCTCCGCATTTCATGATGCAAGTGTCTGTGGTCTTCACTGACTCGGAAGGTGCAAAGAGTGTCAAACAGCTGTGCGTGTGTGTGAGGGTGTATCCTGTTGCAAAACGCGGCGAAAAGTCCTACATGACGGTAATAGTTCGATTAGGGTGTTTACATCTCTGTACTGCACATCAAAAATGCGACTAAAAATCGGCATACTTCACATGCCTTAATTCGATTCCTCTTTAGTTCGATTATGACCTTAATCTGATTAAATTAATCAAAAATCTCTGTTTACATGGAAGACTCTTAATCAGAGTATTGTCTTAATCGCATTAAAATCGAATTATTGGTGTCCATGTAAACGTACTGACTGATAGTATTAAGAAGTAGCTCTTGAATATCATGAAAATTATTTAAACGATAAAGAAATTAAATCTGAATATTAATGAACTACAATAATTAGTTTAGTCTTATTCTTATTTAAAATTGTGATTAATTATTTTTCGAAAGTATTATAATTCAAATATGATTATATGAGGCTTTTTAGTAATATACAGCCAAATGTTTTTTTTTTAAAAAAACCTATCATTGCGTCTCTTCTAATCACCCAAGGCAGCATTAATTGCGCCGGACCCCCTAGTTTTTCACGATTTTCGGGAGACACATTTTTTTTGTAAATTCTCAATTTAAACACAAAATAAATCACAAATAATTAAAATAATCTCATAAAACACCCAATTAAATTAAATTAGATTCATTTCAGTTTGCAATTTCTTGTTTTATGTGACGTTACATACGCAGCGCACGTGAATTTC
>CAIGQQ010033270.1:0-11628 GCA_903798035.1 Danio albolineatus
GATGTACATTACTTTCTGTGTGGTTTCTTGGGTGTTGCTATGGGGTTCATATGGGGTTGCTAATGATCTGCACCTATGTTGTTGTCTTGTTGCTATGCAGTTGCTGTTCTGTTGCTAGGCTGTTGCTATGGGATCGCTCTGTGGTTGTTGGGATGTACATTACTTACTTTCTTTGTGGTTTCTTGGGTCTTGCTGTGTGGTTCCAATCAGGTTGCTAGGCATTTGCTCTGTAATTGTCAGTGTGTTGGTGTGTGGTTGCTAGGGCATTGCTATGTGGAACATTGGTTGTTGCTATCTTATTCTTATGGTGCTACTATGTGGTTTCTTTGGTGTTGCTGTGCTGTTGCTATGGGGTTGCTAAGGATTTGCACCTATGTTGTTGTCTCGTTTCTAGGATATTGCTATGTGGTTGCTGTTCTGTTGCTGTGCAGTTTCTGGGCTGTTGCTATGGGGTTGCCATGTTATTGTTGGGGTGTATGTTACTTACTTTCTGTTTTGTTTCTCGGGGGTTGCTATGGGGTTTCTCTGTGGTTGTTAGGAATTTGTTGTGTCATTGTCAGAGTATTGGTGTGTGGTTGCTAGGATATTGCTCAGTGGAGCCTGTGTTGTTGCTGTCGTCTAGGGTGTTGCCATGTGGTTGCTGTAGTGCTGCTATGAGGCTGCTGTGCTGTTGCTATGGTGTTGCCATGTGGTTGTTGGGGCGTACGTTACTTTCTGTGTGGTTTCTTGGGTATTGCTGAGAGTTTTCTTATGTGGTTGTTAGGGATTTGCCATGTGGTACCTATGTTGTTTCTGTCTTATTCCTGGAGTTTTTTCTGTGTGGTTGCTAGGTTATTCTAGGTAAAAGCAATTGATTACCAGTGATTTTTGTGTCTGTCTCCTCACACTGGTTTAGTGTTGACGCAGTGAGTGAAGGCTGTTTTGCTGGGCTTTGTGTGTGTCCACAGATGCCCTCACTGATCCGCTCTTCACGAAGTTCTCCACTGTGATTCTGATGACGGGTTTATATCCACTGATGTCACCTTGACCCGAGAAAACATCCACAGCTCTACTCCTTTTCCCAGAATTCTTCCTCTTGCGTGTTTCTCTTCAGTCAGTGCTGTCTAAATCCTCAGAGAATAATTAAATTTCATATACAGTGGACAGTTTTACCTTTATAACACTTTCTGATGTGTAGTCTACAAGTAATACTCTTCACTCAGTATTGCTCATGCACAGAAACGCCAACTGACCCAGCCGAGGCTCGAACCAGCAACCTTCTTGCTGTGAGGCGATCGCACTACCAACTGCACCACTGTGTCGTCATTATTATTATTATTATTACTATTATTATTATTATTATTACTATTATTATTATTACTATTATTATTGTTATTATTATTATTATTATTATTATTATTATTATTATTATTATTACTAGTACTATTATTATTATTATTATTATTATTATTATTATTATTATTATGATTATTATATTATTATTATGATTATTATTATGATTATATTATTATTATTATTATTATTAATATTACTATTATTATTATTACTACTACTATTATTATTATTATTAGTAGTAGTAGTAGTAGTATTAGTAGCAGTAGTATTACTGTTAATATTATTATTATTATTATTATTATTATTACTTTTATTATTATTATTATTATTATTATTATTATTACTATTATTATTATTATTACTATTATTACTATTAGTATTATTATTATTATTATTATTATTACTACTATTATTATTATTATCATTATTATTACTATTATTATTACTATTATTACTATTATTATTATTATTACTATTATTATTATTATTATTATTAATATTATTACTATTACTATTATTATTACTATTATTATTATTATTATTACTATTATCGTCATTATTATTATTATTAATATTATTGTTATTATTATTATTACTATATTATTACTATTATTATTATTATTATTATTATTACTATTATTATTATTACAATTATTATTATTACTATTATTATTATTATTATTGTTACTATTATTATTGTTATTAGTATTATTCTTTTTATTATTATTATAACTACTATTTATTACTGATTGATTTATTTTCTTAATCATTTTTAATGTTTATTTTTTCCATCTTATTTCTGTTAAGAAATCGTCTCAATTTTTTTATTTAGATTTTTTTAACACAAAATAAGATGAAAAAATAATCTAATTAAAAATGGATAATTAATAATATAATTATTTTCAAGTGGAAAGCCTTACCCAGACTCTGCCTGTCAGTCTGAGACCCCCCTGCTTTAGAGACATCGGAGACTTATTTTACATCTACTTAAAATGGGCGTAATAGGTGTCCTTCAAGGCAAGTAAATTATAAGTAACTCAAATTACATAAATAAAAAGTAATCCCTCTCCACTTTTTCAGCGATTTATTTACAGTATTATATTGTGACTGATCATACTGAGCATCTCTCATTATGCAGCGCAGATCAGAAGGAAGATTTACAGACTGAACAGTCTAATGATTATTGATGTGCTTTTAGTTTGGTCTCATCTGAGAACTGTCGGTGTTCTGCTGTAGTGAGATGAACAGATTGCACTGAATAGTGATTAAAGCTCTGCGGTTTATTAGTTTATCAGTTCAACAGTTCTATGAGGAGCTGCCGGCGATGAGTGATCGCTGATGTGTCTGCCGGCTTTATTTATTTCTCCAGGTTCTGCCGTCCTGAGCAGCTGGAGATTGGTGTATATTCAGGGCATTTTCTCTGTCTGCCGCTCTTTTGTCTCGCTCCACGTGTGTGTGTGTGTGTGACTCAAGGTTTCTGCCATGTTTCCATGCCAACAAGGCCATTTGGATTTATTTACCTTGAGAGACACTGAAGGAGGATTGAGGGATGAAGCAGAGCCGCTTTAATGGAGGACAGATGAATGAACGAGTGCACTTCGCCATTTCAATGAATAACATCAGTACAGAGCATTCTCTCTCTCTTCTCTTATATTATTCTCTGTTCTGTTCTTCTCTTCTTTTATATTATTCCCTCTTCTCTATATTTTCTCTTCTCTTCATTTTTCCTCTTCTTTCGCTTCTCTTGTATCATTTTGTATTGTTCAATTCAATTCACCTTTATTTCTCTAGCGCTTTTACAGTGTAGATTGTGTCAAAGCAGCTTCACATAGAAGGTTATAGTAAATTGAAAATGTCAGTTTAGTTATTAATGTTTGAGTTCAGTTCAGTTCAGTGTTGTTTAATATTCACTACTTAGAGTCCAAACACAGAAGAGTAATCCATCGATGCGCAGCTCTAGCTGCAGTCTAGGCGCCGGAGGTTGGAGAACTCGAGGCTCGTCTGTCCTTGGAGGGTCACAGGAATCCGTCTCTTGCTTGCTACTCCACCAAGCAGCTGCTCAGGATACGACCTGGTCCAGGATTATGGAACCTTGAAATCGTCTCGTCGCGGGTCTTGGATCGCATCCGTGGCGCTGCATAGTCTCTGGGGGCCTCGGGATGAGTATCCCCAGGTGGAAATAGAGAATAAAGAGAATAATTAGCATAGCTGCTGTTCATAGTGTATATAAAGGAGATGCGTGGAGCACATTCATGCATCGTACAGCTAAGTGACGTATTGAGTGTATGCTTTACTGAAAAAGATAGGTCTTTAATCTAGTGTTGAACTGTGAGAGTGAGTCTGAGCCTCGGACATTATCAGGAAGGCTATTCCAGAGTTTAGGAGCCATAAATGAGAAGGCTCGACCTCCTTTACTTGACTTTGCTGTTTTAGGTACTACCAGAAGCCCTGAGTTTTGAGATCTTAGAGAGCGGGTTGGATTGTAGCGAGACAGAAGGTTGGTTAGATAAACAGGAGCTAGATTATTTAATGCTTTATATGTAAGAAGTCATATTTTATAATCAATACGAAACTTAACAGGCAGCCAGTGTAGCGAGGCCAGTTGTTTCCTCTGATGTTCCTTCATATTCTCTTGCGATTAATCTTCTCTTATATTCTTTATATGTTTTTCTAGCATATTCTGCTTTTTATATAGTTTTCTTATGATAATAATAATAATAATAATAATAATAATAATAATAATAATAGCCGCCATGGTGGCGTAGTGAGTAGCACGTTCGCCTCACAGCAAGAAGGTCACTGGTTCAAGCCTCGGCTGGGTCAGTATTTCTGTGTGGAGTTTGCATGTTCTCCCCATGTTGGTGTAAGTTTCCTCCGGGTGCTCCGGTTTCCCCCACAGTCCAAACATGTGCGGTACAGGTGAAATGGGTAGGCTAAATTGTCCGTAGTGTATGTGTGTGAATGAGTGTGTATGGGTGTTTTCCAGCGATGGGTTGCAGCTGGAAGGGCATCCGCTGCGCAAAACAAATGTTGGATAAGTTGGCGGTTCATTTTGCTGTGGCGACCCCTGATTAATAAAGGGACTAAGCTGAAAATGAATAATAATAATATTTCATTTTATTTGTAAATGGCGCTGTTACGTTCCCTTAATTCTGTGTGTGTGTGTCAGCAATGAGGTCCCATAAGCAACCTCTCAACGGATTCAATGAAAATGCAACTTGAATAAAGATTAACAAAAGATTTAGGCCCAATGCCAATTCTATTATTGTACTCCTTCCCCTTTCCCTTGGCCCTTACAACCGAGGGTTAAGAGGAAGGGCTTCAAAACGTCCCCCTAAGAATTGGGCCAGCACTTCAACACCTGCACACGTCATCATATGTCATCGCCATCTTTTGCTTCATATGAGATCAGACGATCACGACTGCTGGAGTTACTCCAGTTGTGTTATTGTTTGGTGTTTATCTTCAGGAAATCACTGAAGGCGTATATTATGTTATCATAACCATCTAATGTGGCGATAAGATCGTAACTGTACTGTGTGTTTACACAGCGGCCATATTTATCTGTGTAAACACACGAAAACAACATTAACATTACAGCAGACACTGTGAAAGCTCATTACGAGTCACTAGACATTACTGACAGGGGATTCCAGTGTCATCCAGTGTCAGAATGCTGTGGGACTGCTGTACACGAGTTATGATTATGGATTATAGATCAACAAAATTTGCGTTTTTTTGTTTGTTTGTTTTTTGCGTCTTTTTTTTTTTTTAAGCATGACGGTAAAACACGAACGCGGTTATGAATGTATTAAAATGTGTTTGTTTGTCATAAAAATTCGTAATAATGACAAAAATACTAATTTGTGGATTTCCTTACTTCCGGGTTCAGCTATCCTGCCGCTGTGGCAGGTGTATTCTGGGAAATTTTCTTACCCCTCCGTTTGAAGTGTGGTTCTGAAAAATCTTCGTTGGAAGGGGTGTATACCTCTTGCCCTTAGCCCTACGCCTTCAAGCTAAAGAGAATTGGGACACCACTACCCCTTGTTGTGAACGCGCAAAACGATCGTTATGATAACATAATATACGCCTTCAGTGATTTCCTGAAGATAAACACCAAACAATAACACAACTGGAGTAACTCCAGCAGTCGTGATCGTCTGATCTCATATGAAGCAAGAGATGGCGATGACATATGATGACGTGTGCTGGTGTTGAAGTGCTGGCCCAATTCCTAGGGGGAAGTTTTGAAGCCCTTCCCCTAAACCCTCGGTTGTAAGGGCCAAGGGGAAGGGGAAGGGGTACAAAAATAGAATTGGGATTGGGCATTAGCCTACAAAGCATAATCTACTTAAATACACTTAATTTTACTAACGTGAACACTCCACATTTCTTTATAAATGTGGCCACCTTATATTCCCTTCCAGTTTAACAAGCGAATTAACGTTAGACAGTCCTTCAAATGAAGCAAACTTCAAAGAACAGACTTAGTTTGTCAGAAATTATCCCCACACAACGTAAAATTGTTTTATTGGGAGCATAACATTACATTTTAGTTTAGATTTGCATGATTTTTAGGTTAATTTCGACACTAAATCTAAAACAAAGCTTACCTGAATCAGGCGATGGCAGCTGCTGCTGATGAGAAGACACATCATGCTAAACGCCATGAAGACAGACTGAGCATGCATGCGCAAAGACAGGAAGTAAACACTCCAGTGAACAACTCAAAATGTAAAGGCTGTTTCTCAATTCCAAGAACGCAGAGAACGGACTCGGTCTTGCCAGGTCACCTCAGAAGAACGAACTCGGGAGACCGTAAGGACAGAGAACGTGTCCTGTGAGGAATGAGATGCTGCGTTCTTCCTGATGGTCACATGACCCTCACGCATCTTTAACCGAAAATTATTTTAAACATTACAGCATTCATACAACGATTGATTTTTCTTCCAGTTTCACAATATAGTTATGCATAAAGACTTCAGAAATATACGCTGCACATCACAAATAACACAGATTTTAATACGAATTTCAACAAATAAACACCCTTGATGTGTTTATGCCTTTATTAAGATGTTCACGTTAATGTTTACTTTCACCGGTTCATTTAGGGAAACTCCTGAGGTAAATAAGTATATCTTTGAACTTTAATAATAAATCTATACAAAGCGCTGCGCTTCCCACCTCCAGTTGCAACGACTTCTGGGACTTCTAGAGCGAGTTCGGTGCTCAAGTCTGCCTCTGTGCGTCCTCGATATCAAGAACACATCCGGGAACTTTCACACGCCCTCTGTTCTTGCGGTCTTGAGTATTGGAACTGAACTTCGGCGGATGATGATGACGTTACGCGAGAACGCAAGACCACTGAAGAACGCATATTAAGAAACAGTCAAAGTCTCCTCAACCTAAGTATTTATTTTCATTGAACAAACCAGTTCTGAACATTCAGATAAATCGTTTTTAAAAGTAAATCTCAACATTTTGCTCAAAATATGTCCACCCAACTTGCAATTTTGAATTGAGTCAACAGTTTGTATGTTGGATTTTTTATAGTGAGCCAAGTAAAAAGTTTATAAGCTACATAAGGGGCAAAAGCTACATAAGATGGGCAACAGCATTAACAGAACTTAAACAAGTTAAAGCTCATAATCAACTGATAATGCTTAAAGAATCAAAAGAAAAAAAGTTAAAGCCTCCACACACACACAAAATCACCCTGTTCTAGTGGAGACATGCTGCTTAAATACCCACTGCTCTTCTCATCTTCCAATCAGTGAGCAGGTTGTAAGTGGCAGCAGGTGATGGTCATTATCTCCTACTAGAGAAGAGCAGAGAAAGAGAGGAAATACAAAACGTAACAGGCACCTTTCTAGATACTCAAGGTCACCTTACAAGGTCGCCGGCACCCACTGAAGCTAAGCAGGGCTGCGCCCGGTCAGTACCTGAATGGTAGACCACATGGGAAAGCTAGGTTGCTGCCGGAAGTGGTGTTAGTGAGGCCAACAGGGGGCGCCCAACCTGCGGTCTGTGTGCATCCTAATGCCCCAGTATAGTGAAGGGGACTCCGTCTTTTGGATGAGACGTTAAACCGAGGTCCTGACTCTCTATGGTTGTTAAATATCCCAGGTTGTTCTTCGATTTTAACCTTGGCATCCTGGCCAGATCTGCCCATTGGCCTCCGCCCATCATGGCCTCCTAACCATCCCCATATCATAGTAGGCTTCATTACTCTCCTCTCCACCAATCAGCTGGTGTGTGGTGTGCGGTCTGGCGCAATATGGCTGCCGTCATGTCATCCATGTGGATGATGCACACTGGTGGTGAATGAGGAGAACCCCCCCCCCATATTGTGTAAAGTGCTTTGAGTGTCTTGGAAACGCTATATAAATGTAAGGAATTAATTAATTAATTATATTAATCGACAGAATAAATTAAAACAACTAATAAAGCATTGCCAAACAAGCATTTTAAATGCATGTAAGGGGTTGCCGGTACAAACACATTCATTCATTCATTTTCTTATCGGCTTAGTCCCTTTATTAATCTGGGGTCGCCACAACGGAATGAACCACCAACTTATCCAGCATGTGTTTTACGCAGCGGATGCCCTTCCAGCTGCAACCCATCACTGGGAAACACCCATACAGTTCAGCTTACCCAATTCACGTGTACCACGTGTCTTTGGACTTGTGGGGTAAACCAGAGCACTCTGAGTAAACCCACGCCAACATGGGGAGAACATGCAAACTCCACACAGAAATGCCAACTGGCCCAGCCGAGGCTCAAACCAGCGACCCTCAAATCGTGCTACCAAATACGCTACCGTGGCGCCTCAAAATAGTCTGAAAATCTGAAGTAATGTATAGGAATTCTCATTTATTAGACATTATATTTGTATTTTTGTTAATGTGTATATAATTTGATGCAGAAAACACTCAAATTAACGAGTGCACACAGTATTTCATGACCCCAGTCATAATGAAGAAATCAAAGCAAAGGCGTTTAAAGAGCCTTGCAGTCTTTCAGGCCTTTGGAGACTTTCCTCCATGTCCGTTTGTCATGTTTCCCCACACACGTTATCCTGAAGTGTCATTTCTCTGCGCCGACGGCTCACGTGTTTCTCTCGCACGCGTTCTTCAGCTGAAGTCGAGCAGACGTGATGAAATATTCAAGCGTGTGAAAGCTCATTACCTGCAACGCTGTAATTACACCGCGGACGACATCAGTCAGCGCTCGCTTGAGTTTAATCAACATGGACTTACGCAACCGCCGGCACATTAATACCGCGCTGAGCTAACACTGCATTCGTCTCTCAGATATCACCAGACGCTGGGTTTAATATGCACATTTCAGTTGTGAACGCATTTTATTCTAGGGTTTTATTATTTACTATACACTACCTGACGAAAGTCTTGTGGTGGATCCTCCAGTTGTAAGATCAACAAATATTAGCGTGACTTCTAGTATGAATCATCTGATGATCTGCATCCCAATCATCACCAATACTGCAGAAGACCTACTGGAACCCTCATGGACTCAAGATCCTCACTGAAATCAGTCAAGTTTGGTGAAGGAGACATCATGGTTTGGGGTTACATTCAGTATGGGGGCGTGCGAGAGATCTGCAGAGTGTCTGCAACATCAACAGCCTGAGGTATCAAGACATCTGTGCTGCCCATTACATTACAAACCACAGGAGAGGGCAGATTCTCCAGCAGGATAGCGCTCCTTCTCATACTTCAGCCTCCACATCAAAGCTCCTGAAAGCAGAGAAGGTCACGCTGCTCCAGGATTGGCCAGCCCAGTCACCAGACATGAACATTATTGAGCATGAAGATGAAGGAGGAGGCGTTGAAGATGAACACAAAGACTCTTGATGAACTCTGGGATTCCTGAACGCTTTCCATTCCAGATGACTTTATTAATGCGTTATTGGAGTCGTTGCAGAAATGTGTGGATGCAGTCCTCCAAGCTCATGGGAGTCAAATCAAATCACTTTTATCGGCACATCATCGGCAGCACGTGTGCTATGATGAGTGAAAAGCTTAGGTGCTGGCTCCAGACAGTGCGAAATACAACATACAACAACATACTCCCATAAAGAAACAAGACGGTGTACTATTGGCAATGTTGACAGCAGTACGTTGAAGACGATGAATAGGTGTACACGTAGTTGTAGGCAGTATTGTTTTAAGTATGGATTGGTTAAAGTGCACTGCATGCGTAAGGGATAATCAATGGCTTGCCATGCGTTAAAGGATTTTAATGCAACGTGGAGGCCGAAGTGCATTAAAATCTTTTAATGCATGGCAAGCCATTGATTATCCCGCTTATTCCATGGTCATTTGCCAAGGTAGGGCTAGGTTTAAAATAGTTTTGCTGTTTGCAGAGCAATATTTGTCAGATTATTTTTTATTTTATTTTATTATTTTATTTTATTTTTTTCACCATTTTAAAGCATGAAAACATTGCACTGCTGTAAACATTGCAGCAACATGCTGTGTACTACAAACCTCCAGCTGCTGCTGTGATTTCACAATGCAGAAATGGTGTAAACATCACTTTAATATCATCAGTTCAGTTTAATTTAATCAATTAAAAGCATATTAGGCATCAAACAGCGTCACTTTAAGAGTGATACGCTGAAGTGTCCTCCGAGACTTCGGTTCATGGCAGCAGGTAAACACTGTTTCGGCTTCCCTGCTTCAGCCTATGTAACCCAGTGAGCTATAAAACACTGCAGTCCCCTGTAGCACACCCCTGTGTTGTCTGTAATGGTGTTGTGCTGAAGTTTTAAAAACGTCCATTTCCTGCTAACATTTAAGCGGCGCTGAGCGCGTTCATAATCAGCTGATTCACCAGAGTGTTCACCAGTGCTCAACAGAAATGACTGTGATTGGCCGTGAAGGTCATCATTTAACCGCTCTTCACCGACTGCAAACACAGATAGACGGACACTGGAGCGTTTTAAAGCCGTGAGGATCAGCCGAGTCATCAAGCGGATCGCTCGTCTGTGTTTGCACTCGGTAAACTTCAGTGAAGTGCCGCAAGTGCGGTGAACTGATGACCGTCACGGCCAATCACAGTCATTTCTGTTGAGCACGTGAACACAACCGCAGATCAGCGGTGTTTAAGAACATCATCAACACTGCCTTACATGTTAACGGGAAACTGAGCTTTTTTACATTTCAGAACCGAAATTTTGTGTCATGACGAGTCTAATATAGTAAATGAAGCAGTTTATTAACTCGAGTTTGATAAACGGCATCTAAAACGTGTGTTTGGGAAGGAAAACGTTAGCTAACTAGTGCCGTTTCCATTAACTTAGCTGAAAATGAGATCTGATGCCTTTTTATTTTCACTATTCATTCAGAACGGACCTTCGGGTCAGTCGGAAGGTGGTGAAAGTATAAATATGTGTCACTTTCTCTTCGCTGATAAGATATACAGCCAGGTACACAACATTCCTGTGTGACTCAGGCGATATTTCCGGGTCTCTTCCCACCGCAGCCTCGATTTCGCGGTCTAAAATGGCGGCCGCGTGAAATCAGTCTATCCTGCACATTATTTCTGTTCAGTGACCAGACTTTAATCTAAGCAGAGTCAGACCGCACTGTCCTCATTACATCAGTCAACATCAACACATGATCATATTTACTGTGGTGAAATCAGTGTAATCTAGAGGCCTTTCATATGAGCCACTGCTGATACCAGATCATCAACTAGAAGTCATGGTTCCTAAATCATGGATAGGCAACAAGACTTCTGTCAGCTAGTGTAAGATTCCATTAGTGAATGTTTTTACTAACATGATGAAGTGATGAACAGTACGTTTAATAATAGTGTATTTTCTCCTCTGACCTCTGCTGTCTGTGAACTTTGACAGGATCCAGGACCTCAGCAGCGTCTGCCTGCAGCCAGAGAGACGTACGGCCTCAACCTGCTGGCCAGTCCACCGGATGAAGACATACTCATATACCACAGGTCAGAGCTATGCAGATCACACATGAAGAGCCCTCCTGAGTGCTCACAGCTTTCATTCTAGCCGAAATAAAACAAACAAGACTTTCTCCAGAAGAACACATATTACAGGAAATACTGTGAGAAACTCACATGCATGCACACACACGCACACACACACACTCACACTCACAGGTGCGTACAGACAAGCGCACACATGTACAGACACACACACAAAGTAAGCGCACAGACACACACTCACAGATGTGTACAGACAAGCGCACACATGTACAGACACACACACACAGTAAGCGCACAGACACTCACTCACAG
>CAIGQQ010033285.1:0-21509 GCA_903798035.1 Danio albolineatus
GGGTGACTGACAACTGAATAGAGATCTGGTGGCAGATATCACAGACTTTGTTACTTTTTATCTTGCACTTTTGTGTTAACATTTATTCTCATTTATTTATTATTTATTTATTTTCACATTCTGATTCCAATGCCTGATTATTAAATTGTTAAAATGACTAGAATTAAATTAAATACTCTTAAGATTAAAATATAATGTGTTCTTTGGAAGAGTGTACTAGCAATGTGATATTATATTGTTATTCTGGCATTATATAATGAGTGGCACAATTGCTTTAAAAATGACAATAATATTGTTTAAATCGCAATATATTTTGTACAACAACAAACAGATATCATGACAGGGCTAATTACAATGTAAAAACCTGTAAAATAAGTATAAATCTGCTTTAAAACACTTTAAAGAAACTTTTATCCATCTGCTATACATTATAATTTGAGAATGCTTCTACTATACTATATTTATACTATACTTCTACTATATACTAGTTCTACTATACTATACTAGAACACAATTCATTTAAAATTTAAAAAATGAAGTATATAATTATATTTTATATTAGATTACAATACAAGAGTAGACATTACAACAGAAACTACAAATAAAAATGACAAATTTTATTATATACTGAAGTTATACACATACAATTATTAAAGGATCATCATTTAAAAATATCCATTTAAAAAAATATTTTTTCCCATACAACTGTCGGATTACTACACATTTTAATAGATCTGTAAAAAACTTATGAAAAAAATATGAGATATCAGAAAAAAAATCAGAAAAATATGCATTTCAGAAATATGCATTAGGGCTGTGCAATTAATTGCAATCGCAAAAAAAAAAAAAAAGCAAGCACATGCTTGCTTATAGCTGCAATTTTATCTATTAATTTATTTCAATTTTTGTTCACATTCTAGTGCGCATGATTTTAATATGTTAACCAATCAGAGCTGACGCAGCACACCGAACAATTACAGCTAAGCTGAGCAGGAAAAAGATGTTAACCAATAAGCTCACTCTGCGCACAACAAAGTTGAGCAGGAGAATCCGAATGGGTGATTTTGATTTACGTTAGTTTTTGTTTATTGTTCTGATTGGAATTGAGGTTAGTTCATCTTTATTTTTTCATGTTGTCTGTTTTTAAGACAATTTATTACAGTTTTCTTTATCAAGCAGTTAGTACTACTGTGTACAGTGTGTGTTTAAGTAGAGTTGAGGTTAGTTATTATCAGAAAACTTATCAGAAAAATATACATTTCTTTATTTTAAATTAAAAATTAAAACACGATTTATATTAAATGTATAGGGAAAACAAATCAATGAAAAAGAAAAAACGTGTATGAAATGTCTATGAAAAGTGTAATTCAATTTTTTTAAAAATTACAATATAAGAGTAGACATTATGAAATAAATTAAATCAACATTTCATTTAATTGAAAATATATTAAATATATTCAAGTATTTATATATAAATTAAGTTACACATAAAATTTAAATATAATTTTCCAATGAAATTATTACAATTGAAGTTGAAGACAGAATTAATTAATTATTAATAGCCCCCCTCTGATTTTAGTTTTCTTTTTAAACATTTTCCAAATGATGTTTAACAGAGAAAATAATTTTTCACAGTATGTCTGATCATATTTTTTCTTCTGGAGAAAGTCTTATTTGCTTTATTTTGGCTAGAATAAAAGCAGTTTTTTTATTTTTTAAAATACTTTTAGAGTCAGTATTATTAGCCCCTTTAAGCTATTTTTTTTCCTGATAGTCTACAGAACAAACCATCGTTATACAATAACTTGCCTAATTACCCTAACCTGCCTAGTTAACCTAATTAAGCCGTTAAATGTCACTTTAAGCTGTTTAGAAGTGTCTGGAAAAATATTATTTACTGTTATCATGACAAAAATAAGAAAAATCAGTGATTAGAAATGAGTTGTTAAAACTATTATGTTTAGAAATGTGTTGAAAAAAAATCTCTCCGTTAAACAGAAATTAGGGGAAAAAAATTAACAGGGGGCTTATAATTCTGATTTCACCTGTCTATACATACACATTTTTAATTCTCCAAACTTAATTTTTGAATCTATACATATTTGTATAGATAAAGAAAAAAGAAAAAAATTGGTTACATACTTTGCAATCTTCTCCTTAAGTGCTGCCCAGTCCCACAAGTCTGTAGGTGTCTTTTCCCACATGTCATACTGCAAGATCTGTGAACACACCAGCAACAATTAGAGCTTTATAAAACACACCTAACATCAGTCATCTATACAATACAGCCAACTTACTCCCTTGCTGACAGGACAGCCGGCATAGGTTTGATAGGGGCCGCATTCAGCTGCGAGCTCACAGCTGGACTCCAGAGCAGCGTAATAGATGGTCTCAAAGATCTGCGAGTTAAGGAGCTGAGCCTCCGCACTCTCAAACGGGAAACGCATGAGGATGAAGGCATCGGCCAGACCCTGAACACCGATCCCGATGGGCCGGTGGCGCTTGTTGGAGTTCTCAGCCTGTTATATATAAAAAGAGAAAGAGGATTCAACTTTGCAGTCTTCACGAAACTACACATGACAAAAGCCCAAAGTATTTTCTTTAAAGGGGATAATGAAATCTGACTTTATCCTGTGTTTAAGGGATATAATCAGGACTCTGATGCTTCTACCAACCCAAAAAAACACATGAAGAAACCCCAGTTTTTTTGTCTTGGTAAGCTGAGGTTTTGTTCTTCTAGTAATGAAAGCAATTGGTCTTAAATAGTACTGTCCTTAGGGCTCATTCACAGTGAATTAGTCTTGAAGCACAGCTTAACACGAGCTGCATGTGACACAATATTATGAATGTGATATAATAACGACTCATTAGAAATAGGGAAACTATAAGCTCGTGAAGATACATCATATAACTAAGGATATCTGGACAAAGCCACAATGAGCGTCTCCTACGTCATGATTTAACTAAATAAAACAGCTGTTATGCCAACTTTCTAATACAAACAGAAGCTTGCAACAGTTTTAGTTTTAAAACGGTGTTTTAGCATGAAAACGATCTGCGTTCAGACTAGCGTTTCACCCAGCGTTTCTGAACATATCTCCGTCCACACTACTCCACCAGAAACGTATATTACGTGACCATTCGCGCACTCTGGGCATGCGCGTTCAAGTATAAACAGGAAGCATGTGTCTCGCTGGTTCTTGCCGGTGTAACCCAAATCCGGCGTTCTAAATAGGGCTTACACTGCTTGAAACGCGAGCGATTAGCGAGTGCTCCAACGATAGCTTGCCTCTTGCGAATATATGCAGCTGTTGTAGTAAAAAAGGCAGAGTTTAACTGCACAATAGCGCCTAAAACGGACAATAGTTTAAACAACTCCATTTCTGTGTCCTGCAGCCACGCCTCTGTTTTCAGATGTATCCGTTTTCCCCCATCTACACTAAGATGGAGCAGCAGCGTTTAAGAATGAAAACAGCCTCTCCAGCGTTTCCAAAACGCTCCATTTTCGAGGCTCAAAAACTACAGCGTAGTGTGGACGGATGGCGTAACCGTAGTAAAACTTATGCGTTTTAAAACGAAAACACATTAGTGTAAACGTGGCCTTAGAGCCCTTCTGATTGGTCCACTGCTTTTGGAAGTGACAGTAATGGGCTGCACTGCATGTAAAAGTTGAAGATTTTTCAACTTGACAAAGCATCTAAAAAAATGTGGTACTCACACTTCAACCTTCACAAGATGTTAGCAAAACAGTCACAAGTCCGTCCAGTGAGTGTTTACATTGAAAACCAATAGAAAAGTAGCGCGTTGGAGAGGAAAGAACATATTGTGTGAATGGCCCCTTAATCTGCACATTTCCACCCACAGCACCACAGCTGCAGCAGTTTCCGTTTAGCATGTCTGTTGTTGGAGCTCCGTAGACTTGTCATCTGAGCCACTAAACTCATTTTTGAAGGAAACATACTGAAGAATGTCAGAAAAGGATTATATTTTTGGGTAACTACTTTTTTGTTGGACTGCTAGACCAATTTAGGTCAGTTCAAAGTCGATTCTAAAAGGATGAGTCAATATCAATATCAATTTCCTCTGCTGAACACAAAGGACGGTATATTTCAGACTGTTGGAAAGCTGTAACCATTTTCCTTAATAGACAAGCTTCCTTAATGAAACTCAAACAGGATCAGAGAGTAAATTTCCCTTTTTTTATTTCTATAACTTCAAATGAACGGCACTTCACCTCTTTCACTGGGTAGTAGTTGATATCAATGATTTTGTTCAGGTTCTTCACAATGACCTTCGTAACTGAGGCCAACTTCTGGAAGTCGAATGTTCGCTCTGAGGTGACGTACATGTTGAGCGCAATGGAGGCCAGGTTGCAAACAGCCACCTGCAACAAGAGAATTGGATTAAACACTTACTGGGACCAAACCCTCATCAAATTTAAGACAACAATCAACAACACTTAATTTACGCACACATTGTGCTGTAATACTATTAACAATCATGTTTGTAAACGTTATTTTAGGGCTGCGTAATATATGGAAAACTATAGTTAAGGCAATAATAGCACATGCAATACACGTCTAAAGATTAATCTAAATCTGACCAATCAGATGGGGCCTTACTATCTTTATTCGCACCTCGCCAGTAGGTACTGTTCAACTACTGGCTAGAGTGGCCAAAAGGTGAATCCAGTGCTGAAAACAGATATTGATGGCAGAAGTGGAGACTAGAGGAAAATGACAACAGCAGAGTCAGAATATCTGCACCTGATTCAGTGTTTTAAAGACTAAATACTTGGAGCTTGACAGTTTTTTTTTTTGTCTGAATTACAATTAATTAGATCTTGAACACATTTATTTTAATATCATTATAAAAATAAATGATTTTGTAAGAAATATTGTTATTGTAAAATACCAACAATATCGCATATTTACCAGTATTGTGCAGCTCTAATTTATATTCATGTTTAATCTTAGATGGACAAAGTAATTCACCTACATAAAAAATGGTTATAATTAGTGTCTGGGATGTGGCGAGTCCAGAGACTCTAGCGAACACAATGACTAGGGCCACACGGAACCTGCGCGCGCAGAATTCCGCAGATTTTTAGCCCATCATTGATTTTGTTTATTTACTTGAGTAAATGTGTGTAATTGTAGATTTAATCAGTTTTCAAATTAATTTCAGTAATAATATTGACTAATATGAAAATATTCATGTGATTTACTTACAATACTTTTTGTAAAGTACTGTTTTCAGTGTTTTATTAGAGATTTTATATGAGAGACTCGCTTTGTTTACCAAATAAAGTGGATTAATTTGATTTGTAAATATTAAATAAATGTTAAAAAGGTATTACTTTTTATTTCATATATTAAGGTTTTAGTTACGATACTCCCAAAATCATTCTGCATGAATTTGCAGATTTTTAACAAAATACTCTGCAGAAATAGCAAAAAATGTTCGCTAATTCCGTCTGGCTCTAACAATGACTAATAAACTTTATGCGCTTGTACTTTCTTAATTGCTATTTCGTAGATAAAACTCTTACCTCATCGCTACTGGTGTACTCAACAATCTCTGTGCACAAATTGCTGCATTTGATGGTGCCCAGGTTCTGCTGGTTGCTCTTGCGGTTGCAGGCGTCTTTGTAAAGCATGTACGGTGTGCCGGTCTCTGTCTGAGACTCGATGATGGCGTACCAAAGCTGCTGGGCCTTCACCACACGCTTCGCTCTGCCCTCCTGCTCATATCTGGAACAAAACAATCATTGGATGGGATTATTAAACACTGATACTAATAGTTGTTATCATATTTATAGGAATAGAAGTGTTCATTTCATACCTGGTGTAGAGCTTCTCAAACTCCTCGCCCCAGCACTCATCCAAGCCGGGAGAGTCATTCGGGCACATCAGAGACCAATCCTACATCGCATAGGAGTCACACGTGAGCTTTTGTGGTTAAAATTTCTATTATGACTAAAAGATGATAATTTTTTGCAATCGTTTTCCCCACTCAGTTAAATTTTAATTGATTATAGCCTATATTGCTGCACTAGCAATTAGCATTACAAGCAATTTTTTGGTAAAAGCTTAAAAAAATAGATAAATAAATAAAATATTTAAAAAATAAGAGATAATAGAGCTGTGCACACTTGAATTTTAAAAGTGTTTATTATTTGTGATTTATTTGCATACCTATTATTTTAAATGTCAATATTACTTTTGTTAATTTTGTTTCAGTTTTTAATTAAATAAACCTATTTTCTCAGCAACTAGCTGAAATACAATTGAAAAACAAATGTATACAAATGTCTTGTCACTAAAGTTTCTTAATGTCAGCTGTTTCATACAAAATCCTTCTGTGGTGGAAGATTAAGTGTTAAGTGTGCTTACTCCATTGGTCTCCACTCGCTTCATGAAGAGATCAGGAATCCAGAGGGCGTAAAACAGATCTCTAGCTCTTTGCTCCTCTTTACCAGTATTCTTTTTAAGCTCTAGGAAGTCGAAAATGTCAAAATGCCAAGGCTCCAGGTACATGGCAAAAGCTCCCGGTCTCTGAGGGAGTAGAAAAGTCAGTCTTTTAATCCAAGCTGCCGTGTTTTCATACAAGTCACATTTATAAACACCCTACCTTATTTCCTCCTTGGTCCACATAGCGTGCGGTGTTGTTGTAGACACGGAGCATAGGAACCAGGCCATTAGAGTTACCATTTGTCTAAATGACAAAAGACATTTAGTAAATCTAAATGTTGAGTCTAACAGTATCATCTGGGTGAATAAACTATAATGATAATGATTGCGAAACAACACTCCTTTGATAAAACAATTATTGCTTGATATAAAGTTTAAGCTTTAAAGAAAGTAACTGACAAACAGAAACACTGTACCATGAAAAATCCAGCTAGAAGGCTAGAACTCTATGCATTTACAGTAGTACCAGTAACTGTCCCATTGCTAAGCATGAGCCGGTATAAGATTCTGACGGTATGATAACCTTGGATGAAATATCATGGATTCACAGTATGACTGTATTGTGTTTACTGCTTTAAAATATATTCTTTTTAAATGTCTAGAAAAAGAAACAAAACCTTTTCCCCCTTTAAACACAATTTTGGAGCAGTACACGTCAGGCTAAATAATTACAATGAACCATTGACTTCTGCTGTCTTCACTAGTTTCAATAACACAGATTTTCAATTTAAAATCTTTGGATATCTTTTCTGTGGGAGATACTGTTGTAGTAAAAACAAGCAAATTAAAAAAAACTAATTTATTTTTACACATACCCTAGGAAGGGTATAGCAGACATTTTTGGCAGTTTTAAAACCTTGACTTTTCCAAACCGTGGTATACCTTGAAAAACAGTTATCATCCCACGCCTAGCCAAAGTAGGTTTATGAGAAAGATGTATCACAATTAGGGATGCTCATTTCAGTTAATTTTCCTAACCGGCTTGTTAACTGAAAACTAACTGTTAACCAGTCAGATTAGGCACCAGAGACAATGACAAGGCGCACATATTGACTTGTGTGTGTGTTTTTTTATTTTTATAAAATGTAAGCATTGTATTGTAAAGTATTGCATTGATTTACATACATGTTTTATAGTTTATATAGCTATAAAATGAAAGTCTCAGTTTGGTGAGGAGCTAAACATTATGCAAAAATCAAGAAGCCTAAAATATTGAATTTGTCTGATTAGGCTATTAGGCCATTTTAAAAATAAATCTTTTATAAAAACTATTAATAACTAATTTTCCAAGTGGATAAAGATTGATTTGTTGGTTGTACACAATCATTAAAACTACATCTGTTGTTTAACTGATATCATCAGTACCAATAAACCGTTCAACTGATACCATTAAAAATGCATCCGTTCGGTTAACGGTTATTATGAGCATTCCTAATCACATTATAAGTGTAGACGTGTGTAAAATGTATTAGAGTAATATAAAAATATGAAAACTGTAATTATTGCTAAAAAGCACCTGAATTTGTACTTCAAGTATTTAGGCAAGTGCTTTTTATACATTATTTACATTTCAACATGGTAATGATGAGGTACTTGCGAAGGTAAGTGAATATTAACCATGATTTCGAATACCTAAATGATATCACATATGACTTTTAACTTAAAAACAGAATGTTTAATTTACAATTTCTTACAGTTGTTATTGTTTTACCGAACATAAACAAATCACTAAGTTATTTAGCATAGGATAAATGCTGGTTTACATATTATTATTATTATTATGAATACTGTAAACTACTGCGAAATGTTGATTTAGTTGAGGTGTTTGTGATGTTTTGATAATAATAAAGTAGTTTAAATTAACAATGACTTTTCCATTGTGTTTAAACATGAAAAAAAAAAATTCTAGAGATTTGACATTCATAGTAATAATTATCGATATCGACTGAGATACGACAGATTTAGTTATGATCATTTTGCCTACGTCAACAAGCCCAACACTAAAATTGTAGTTAAATCAAAACAGAGAAAACTCACTCCTGCAATGTAGCTGCCAGTGGCTCTAATGCAGCTCACTGCCACCCCGATGCCACCGGCAGACTTGGAGATGAGCGCACACTGCTTCAGGGTGTCATAGATGCCGTCAATGCTGTCATCTTTCATTGCAAGCAGGAAGCAACTACAAGTTTGACGAAAAAAAAAAGGAAACGGTTTGTATTTGACATCTCTTGAACATTAGTTTGGAAATCATGCCCTCTTGTGTCTGATAGCAGCATTACTGTTCTGAGTGCTCCTCACCTGGAGAGCTGTGGCCGGTTGGTGCCCGCGTTGAACAGTGTAGGAGAAGCATGAGTGAACCACTTCTCAGACAGCAGGTTGTAGGTTTCGATAGCAGCTGCAATGTCTTCCTTATGAATGCCTACGGACACCCTCATCAGCATGTGCTGGGGTCGCTCGGCAACTGAAAACAAAAAGCGCTCAAGGTGTTAGGAATCGTTGCTTTTCTCGTTCAGGTTAGTCTTTTTTGTTCATCTCGTTTGCATTTCTCTCACTGGATATGGAAACAAACTTTGATCTGTTCTTTATATCGTCATCACTCCCACATTTCCGGCCCTCTTTGATTACTTATGTGTTTTGCATAGATGTAATATAAGTGTTATGCATCTCCAGAATGTGTCTGAAGTTTCTGCTTGAAATATCTCATGTACATTATTATACGGTGATGTAAATGGGTGATGCTTGACGTTGCTGTCGCTTTAAATTGCAAATAAGCTCTGTGCCTTGGGTACAATTGGCAACCGCATGCAAAACATCCATGCGTTATATAGCCTGATCAGTTTATATTCTAGAGAAGCATTCGATCAACAGAAGTGCACCGCTGTAAGTTTGGATCCATTGTTTTAGTAGTTTTAAATGGCATTGCTGAAAGTCTGACTAGGTACTCCGCACCATTGCCAAGCTGACCAATCACAGATCTTACACCTTGTCATCATGACATGTAGTTATAGACATGCACCTACTGCATTTTTCTTGGCTGATTTAGATTTACTTTTGTTTTTTAATTGAAACAATAGTTTACAACGCTTCATTAGTTTGAAACAAGTGCAGTAGTTCACTTTCATTCACAACCTACATTTACAGAACAAGCCGCAAGTTTTGGTAAAGCGATTGTGGCATAATCGTGACATGCGATTTTGTTGTAGTCAGTGTCCATGCATCCTGTTAATGCCACGCTATCCATTGTGATTCTAAAGTTGGTCACACACTGGATGAGTGTGCTAACAACTTAAGCTTTTGCTTTGTGGCGGGGCAGAAATTTAAAAACCATCTTGAATCCGGTAGCACACCACTATTATTCCTAAAGGTGCCCTATAAATACAATCTGGATATACCAAGGCATAGTCGAATAATAGTTCAGTATGTAGAAATGGACATACTGCGAGCCACACCATTGTTTCCTTATTCTCATGTAAATTCAGAAAGTGTAAAACCCTGATAAAACGCAAGTCAATAAGAACAATAGACTGTTGTGCGACTCACTGGCCACTCCCTCATCATTTGCATGTACTTTAGGTCAGGTTCTACATTAGTTGGAACTGCATTAGCATCCGTACTAAAACACATACTGATATCACAGAAGCATGAATATACACATCTCAGGCTGTTTGTTTACTTTATCTTACCATTTATGCGAGACATTTTTTTTTTAAACAGAAGGCATCGACTGTTTAGGATATACGGTTTATACAGCTCCACTTCTGAATAAGTGTCATGAGATATGTTTAATCGCATCTTTTAGTAATTTATCGTGTTTATTGTTAAACTTGCTGCATGTGTTGCAACAAACACATGTAGACTGCTGTATAGTGTCGTTCGGCAGCATTTGGATGCATACCTGTCAATACTTATTTCTTTAGTTTTACCTTACATAGCACTGCCGTGAACCAATTTAAACAGAAAATTGATTCAGAATCATTACAGGAAGAATCAAGATGCAAAGCTTTGTTTCCCATTCCTCTTTTCGCTGTGACATGTAGACATTTTGGTTAGAGCTGAACATCAGTGTCTAGCTAAGGCTATGAGATGGTCGATTCAAAATTCTGCGTTGAGTGCAAATGGATGGTCCAGCACAGCATTTGCACCAACCCTGATCTCGTTATATATATATAAAAAAAAAACCTACATGTGGATGCATATTAGTGATGGGTCGTTCTTGAACAATTCGTTCATTTTGAACAAATCTTTAATATGACTCGGGAACGACGAGTCCTCTCAGGGAGTGATTCGTTCATCCGCACATGCGCAGATTGCGCACAGATGTGCAGGTTTCGTTCATTTATCAAGTCTTTTAATTCATTCATCACGCGAAAGACAAAAGCCAATCATATGCGTTTAGAGCCGGAAACAGAATTGATCTGTTCACCTCCCGAGTCCTCGGTCTGAGTCATGTCTCTTTACATTTTGTCACGTGATGAACGAACCAGAAGACTCGAAAGGTGAACTAGTCATGGCTCCTTTCGGCTCAGACTGTGTACATTGGTTGAGATTATATGGACTGTCCGTGTGACATGAACGAACCACTGAAATTTGAAGACATGAAGAGGTGAGCTGAGCAAAGAGGCAAAAATATCTTCATAGACAAAAGAGCAGGAAAACAGTGAATGATTATTTTCTCTTATAGCATTCTATTTATGACTTGTTTGTAGTGTGATCAACATTTGGGCTAGTTGTACATGTGTTTGGAAGCAATTCGTAACAGTTTAATAATATATTGGCAAATTGAACGAAATGACTCGAAAAAAGATTCGTTCATCTCGATGAACGAGACTTAAAGATCCGAGTCAGTAAAATGATCCGAACTTCCCATCACTAATGCATATCGCAAGCTTTGTGATTGGTCGACATGATAGGTGTTTTTTGGAAATTCTGAGGTTTTATTTTCAGAGCAACACAGTGCAGATGAATAAACGCATGTACCGCGAGTTATGGTGATCATTCAACGCAGAACTGTAATTTATCCTTAAGGCTACAGCAGACCTACTGCATCCATTAAACGCAGAAGCATAAAGTGGCCTAAAGAAACTCAGCTTCTTGATATAGAGTTTGTATCTGAAAAACTTTTTCCATACCTAAATATTATAGGAACCTTTAATGACTTACCCTTTCCATTGATCTTCAGCAGATAAGAGCGCTCCAATGTCTAAAAGAAAGGTTAAAGAGAGATTAGCATCACTTAAAAATTCAAACAAACAAAAAAATTCAAACAAGCAAATTCTCTCGGAAATACCTTGAAGCCGAAGAAGTTGTAAGAGAAATCCCTGTCATAAATGATGGCTGAATTCAGGCGCTAGAATAAGGAAAAATAATGTTAATCTCAATTTTATATATATATATATATATATATATATATATATATATATAAATCACTTTGTGTAGCTGGTGTAAATGTGCATACTTACATCTTTGTTGGCCAAAACAATATCAAGGGTCTCCTTAGATATCATAGGTGAGTGACGGCTGTTCAGAGGATTGACATAGTTGTAGAGATCCTCCATAACCTCTGTGATGAGAGAAAATGAAGGTTTTTACAAACACTGTAATTCAAATGAAGTGAAATCGCTGATGTGAAATTGGTAATGCGTCGTAGCTCACCACTGAAGACCTTCTTAGTCTCTTTATGCAGGTTAGAGACGGCGATGCGGGCCGCTAGGATGGCATAGTCAGGGTGTTTGGTGGTGAGGGTGGCAGCGATCTCAGCAGCCAGTGTGTCCAGCTCTACTGTAGTAACGCCGCTGTAAAGGCCCTGAATCACTTTCATGGTGATCTGAGTCTGTAAAGCAAGGTCATGCATTTAAGTTGAGATCTTCACATTTGGTTTCTTAGAAATTTTTACTTGCAGTACAATACAGGACCAAGAGAAGACTGGATGTAGTGCGAGTTTTTAAAAATGTTTTGTTTGGATACATTGAGAGCTTTGTAGGGCCAATGATGTTCTTGGTGTCCACTCTTAAATGTTCTGTGAAGTGCTTTGAAATGTGCATTTTTGTTTGATGTGTGATGTAAATAAACTAAAACATGAACACAGGGCAGGACATAAAGCAGCTCTTTACCCCCCACCTTGAGCTCAGGCACTGAGAGCAATAGATTCTTAAAGGGACGGGACTTGTCAAATACTAGAGAGCATTTATTTGGTCAGAAGATTTGATGAGAAGCTGAAGCATGAGGTGACATGAAATATCGTCCATTTAGACAGAAGGAACAAACTGCAAACTTTGGATGTCCATTTCTTCTTAATGCAAATATTGTCACTGTTTTGGAGCACATCAGCTTATGATTTTATGGGGACTTTAAAAGTTGGAAGTGACATCATTGAAATACATGTAGCATGTGATACACTACATTTTTGTGGCTTGACTAATTGATCAGGGTCAGTCATCTTTTTTTTTTTGTCTTGGTCCAAAGTGGGCCAAC
Organism: Danio albolineatus; assembly: GCA_903798035.1. Lineage (NCBI taxonomy): Eukaryota > Metazoa > Chordata > Actinopteri > Cypriniformes > Danionidae > Danio > Danio albolineatus. The sequence goes on from CAIGQQ010033285.1 coordinate 12,945, forward strand.
AGGGGCTTGAGGAGTGGTCATGAACACAAACAGAGCAGTTTACCTGAATAAGAAGAGAGTTATGGATGCTGCTCATTTCTCCTGTCATCACTAAAAGTCTTCAGCTAACATTACAATTTCAACTCAAAGATCAATTTCAGACACCAGTAAGTGCCTGAAATAACTCCTGATTATATAGTGAAGATTCTGATCAACATCTGGGTCTGAAATGTATTTATGTGATGCTAAAGCTAATTATTTTTTTATTTTGAGGGACACTACACAAGAAAAAAAATGAAAAAAAGAAAGTCAATTTTCGTAATAAATTATTGGTCAAATGTAGAATCTAGAGATTAAAATAAAAATAGACAAACTGCTCACTTTAGTTTGATTGTTTTGTGATTGACCAATTTTCATTCAATTTCCCTTTGGCTAGTGAAGTTGTGTTAAGCGGTTCTGTGGTGGTGTGTTAAAAGCAGCTTTTAATGCTGCTAATCTATTTTCCCTTCAAATTCAATAGTATTTGGATACAAACTTGCATATGCAAACCGACATCGCACGCCTGCAATGCAATAAATGTCAGACACAATGCACTGAATGGAGCAGTGACGTCACTGGGAGGGGAAGGGTAGAGGTGGGTTTCTCCTCTAATTGAGGTCAGAGGTTGTTGGTTTGACCCAGTCTGTTGTCAGTATTGGCCCAACAGCAGAAAAGTGCTCATCATAATATGAGACTATGCCATGAGCTTTTAAACTAGGGTCAGTTTATGGAAAAATTTGAATTTTTTATTATTATTAAATAAAAAAAAAAAAAATCAATAACTGCACTAGGCATTGGTTGAAATTTAATGTCTTGATAGATTTCACAACTTACAGGATCAACAAAGTCGGAGTTGAGTCCATAGCAAAGTTTCTGGATGCGGGATGTGATTTTGTCAAACATCACACGCTCCTGGCGCCCATCTGTGGGAATAAATTAATAGTAATAAAACAACTATTTAACTTAAAGATAGCCACATAAATGTAATAGTACAAATCAACACCCATAATCAAGGATACATGAACAGGATATGAACCGCAAATAATGTGAAAGGTGTATAAAATGTGCTGTTCACGAAAATAGCATTGCACGTTTTAGCTAGCATAGTCTGTTCACAATCACTGAATACTTGATATTCGATGTTTCTGTCAAATGCTGTCAAATAACCTACTGACCTACTAACGATGAGATTCGCGCCAACTTTTGAGTTAACAAAGGGAACAGCTATAGGTGGTCAACGGGTGCGGCTAATTAAACATGAAGTTATCCTGTAATATTTGAATATGTAGTTGTGAAAATGAAATCAATAACAGCCAATCAATAAATAATGGTTCTTAATATTTTAATCAAACTAATCAGACTGACGTTCATCTCTTGACGGCAAAACGTTTTTGTAAACTGTAACGTTAGCTCAACAATTCCTCACGATTCAGACTGGATATAGTTATGGTTACAATAACAACCTTTCATAAACCGTAATAACGTTTATTTAACGTTATATTTGTATATATTTCTCTGGTTCAGTAAGGATATTTGAAGAATGAGCAATATTTTACCTCTCTTGATCACGTGCATGGTTGAGGTATCTGGTAGAAAGGCCAGCGAGGCAAAAACTATTTATTGTTTTTAGCAATTGAAAAAAAAATAGCAATTGTTTATGGATAAAGTGCTGCTCTGCTGGCCGGCTCCTCAGCTGCTCCTGCAGACTGTTGTTATGAAATTCTGAGCGCGCCACTCGAACCCGCCAGAATAGATTTTTCGTCACTTCCTAAAAAAACGAATCTCTGCCAATGAGCCCTCGCTCCGTCTTCTTCGTCTTCGCCGTCGTCAGTCTTACTGGACGGAAGAGGAAAGTAGTCGTTACAAAAAAATGACATGTAATCGGACATTATTATGTAATATAGTACATTATTATATAAGTACGTTATTATTGTAATATATAGACACTCAGGAGGTTAAAGCAAGTAACAGTCTTAACACGGGTTAAACGAAGAGATTTCCAAAAAAGAAGACTATTACAAATAGCGACACACAGTGGCCAACTATTGTAACTTCATGTATGTAAATAACTACATGTAGCTACATCTGAGGTAAGTTTCAAAGATACTGTGTTTTTTTTAAGTTGCACTCAAAAACAAAATATATAATAGGTTGTGAAAATGTATATATATTTCTACCTTTATATCTGACATGTGCAATGTTGTTTTTTTTGTAGGGTGACGCAGTAGTGCAATGGGTGGGTAGCCCTGTCGCCTCACAGCAAAAAGGTCACTGGTTTGAGCCTCAGCTGGGTCAGTTGGCATTTCTTTGTGGAATTTCTCCCCATGTTCGCGTGGGTTTCCTCCGGGTGCTCCGGTTTCCCCCATAGGTCCAAAGATGTGCGGTACAGGTGAATTGGGTAAGCTAAATTGTCCGTAGTGTATGAGTGTGAATGAGAGTGTATGGATGTTTCCCAGAGATGGGTTGCAGCTGGAAGGGCATCCGCTGCGTATAATAAATGCTGGATAAGTTGGCAGTTCATTCCGCTGTGGCGACCCCGGATTAATAAAGGGACTAAGCCGAAAAGGAAAATGAATGAAATTGTCCATAGTGTATGTGTGTGAATGAGAGTGTATGGATATTTCCCAGTGATGGCTTGCCGCTGGAAAAGCATCTGCTGAACATATAAACATATTAATATGCTGGACAAGTTGGCGGTTCATTCCGCTGTGATAACCCCTGATTAGTAAAGGGACTAAGCTGAAAAGAAAATGAATGAATTAATGATTTTGTAATTATGTTCCCCAGTTATTTATTCATTTTCCTTCAGCTTATTTCCTTATTTATCAAGGGTCGCCACAGTTGAATGAACCACCAACGTTGGCATATGTTTTACGCAGTGGATGGCACTGTCGCCACTAGTCGCTGGTTTGAGTCCCAGTTGGTCCAGGTGGCATTTCTGTATGGACTTTGGATGTTCTCCTCATGTTCGTGTGGGTTTCCACCGCAAGACATGCATCCTGGTGAACTGGACAAACTAAATTTGCTGTCACGTGTGAGTGAATGAGAGAGTGTATGGGTGTTTCCCAGCACTGGGGTTCATGCCGTGGTAACCCCTTGATAAATTAGGGACAATGATGAAGTAAAGTGTGTGAGTGTGTTTTGTGTTTATTTATGTTTTGTAACCTCTAATATTGGCACAAAGAATGACAGCTGCAAAAAAGTAAATATTAAATGTTTTGATCATAACAAATATTAACAGAAATTAGCAATCAATTGCAAACACAGCAGATTTTATCATGTTTGTTAAACGTGTGTGCCACAATTATTGGTGTGGCTAAAAAAATCCTTTCCTTTCTTTGGCTTTACCTTTCCTTTTTCCCTGCATTATCAGGGGTTGCCACAGCAGAAGGAACTGCAAATCGACATATATTTTACTGCTGGCTGCCATTTTTTACCACAACCAAGCACTAAAAGTACACTTAGTAAATAAATGAAAGTGATAGTAGGAAAAATCAAAGTCATGGCCAAGTATGGTCACCCGTATACTCGAAAATTGTGCTCTGTATGTAATTTATCCAAGCGCACACAAACAGAAGTGAACACCTACCCACCCTGAGAGCAGTTCAGCCCCTTGGTCAAGGGACTCAACTCAGCACTGGGGTATTGATGATTACAGTATTGAGGGTGGAGAGAGTGCAGGCTCTTCACTTCCACCACAGACAATCCCACTGGGAGCCTGGACTTGAACCTGCGACCTTCCAAGAATGAGACAAATTCAATTAGGCCATTAGTTAAACCATTAATTTATTCAATTTTCCTATAAAATGAGCACTTGGAGGAAACCCACACAGACATGGGGAGAACAGGTAAAACTCCACACAGGAATGCCTCCTAGTCTAGCCGGGACTCGAACCAGCAAAGTTCTTGCTGTGTTGCAACTGTGCTAACCACTGAGCCACCCCGCCACCCATTGGCTATGAATGCATAAGAACAAAATGTTTTCAAGCAGGCTATATTCTCACTGATATTTTACATTTAGGGAGAATACCTGAACCTGCCTCAAGTGACAACAGGCCTGAGCTTAAGAAGGCCAGAGGAAGTACAAGGCAGGTGACAAAGGTGATAACTGGACCAGAGATCCTGAAATCTCAGCTTACAGGTGAGGAACCAATCGGGCTGCCAGGTAAAAGGAACCAGCAGGCAGAGAAGACTTGGGGTCAAGCAGCACTGCAGGGGACACAACACAAGATGAAAACAAATCTCAGATGACAGCAGGCAGAGACATCGAAATCAAAATGGGGAGAACATTCATTAACTGAGACCTGTGGTATGATGTAACCAGTTTACCGTTTTCCACAGCTAAGTTCAAATTTAGTTTCAGCAAATACTTCAGTTTTTAATGCTTAAGAAGGTGGGTTGGTTTTATCAGCTATGTAACTAACTCATGGCTTGTCAGCTCCTGAGCAGGTTTTACTCTGGGTAAGAAATTGTAAACCAACACTGGATCAATCAGCTCTGAACATAAATGATGCAAAACATAAGACATGCCTCCTGTATTACTTGCTCTGAAATAAGTAAAGAAAGTTTTAGCAAAGTTGTTATTGCTGCTAATTAATTTTACTTTTGAATTATGATGTTATTTATGTTAAAATATATATATTTAAACATTCACTTTATTATATTTTTTACATCAGTACAAATTATAACTTTTACACATGTACACTTTTTTTCTTTTAAACAAAAATTTGTAACATCATGTTTATATTATATGTATAAGAGAACAAAAAAAAAATACAGAAAAAAAGTTGGGGAAAGAGGAACATGAAAGAAAAGAAAAAAGTAAGGGGGGGATTTGAGGTGTTTTTATTAGGGTTCAATCACTGCTCTTTTGTTAAAGAACTTAATAATTGTATTCTATATTACATGGAAATTTGGGATTTTATTTGGAATTTTATTATCAAGTTGCAGGCAAGACATGACATTTTTAATCAATGTGGAGCAACGGGGAGAATCTTTTCTTTTCCAATTCAGTAAAATCAATCTACGTGCCAAAATTGTTATAAATCTCATCACTGTTTGTTGATTTTTAGATAATTCTACATCACCAAATATAGCTAAAATAGGCCCAGGGTATACTTGCTTTCCCACCACTTCAGATATAAATTGCCAACCAAAATTCAATAATTAACTGTTTTAGGACAACTCCAAAACATGTGACCGAGCAATGCTGGAGTTTGATTGCATCTATCACACAGCGGGTCCAAGGAAGGGAACATCTTAGAGAGCTTTAATTTAGACAAGTGGAATCAGTGCAGGATTTTAAATTGTATTAAACCATGTCTGATACACGCAGAACTAGAACGAACTTGTTCTTGTGCTTCTTCCCATTGCCAGTTTTCAAGTTCTACTCCAAGATCCTTCTCCCATGATGACATTCCACCTTTCATAAATGGATACTTTACAAGTTTCTACTAGGGAGGTTGGTGGTTCAGTAGGAAATAAAATGAAATTCTTTTGGGCAAAACGGCGAGCTTGTAGATATTTTTAAAAATCGGTACTCGGTAGCTCAAATAGCTGCAGTAATTGTTGAAATGAGAAGTTTATCCCTTTATCTGACCAGACCTGAATTTTATGTTAAAATATTGAACAGAATTTTCTCACGTTTGGTTTTTCTTTTAGGGGCTCTTTGATGGCTGTCTGTATAATTCAAATGGTGTTTTATTCATTTCCAATTTTAACAGATTGTTTTAATTATTCTTGAGCAGAGTGAATAATGGTCCAAATGAAAAATGTAAATAAATTTAATGCTATTTTATTATGAGTTTTAACAGTTCAAATTTGTCAGATTTGTGTCATTTTTGTGAAAGTTGTGTTCATTTTAGAGAACACAACATTTCATACAGTGATGCTTATTAGTATACGCACATATTTGCATACTGTGAAACAGATTACAGAAACTTTTCAATAACTGCTGCTAGCCAGTTGGTGTACATGTCACCGTGTAATGTTACAGTCTACATAGAGAAAATGCATGGCTTTTCTTTCTTTTAAATACTCACCTACAAATAAAATTATTTGCCCACTCTCTTATTTCAAACTTGCATTTCTTTGGGTAAAATCTTATGAAGATCATACACTTTATTAAGTACTTCTGCCCAACTGCTCGTTAACGCAAATTTCTAATCAGCCATTCACATGGCAGCAACTTAATGCATTAAGGCATGTAGACATGATCAAGATGATCGGCTGCAGTTCAAACTGAGCATCAGAATGGGGAAGAAAGGTGATTTTAAGTGACTATGAACGTGACGTTGTTGGTGCCAGACGGGCTGGTCTGAGTATTTAAGAAACTGCTTATCTACTGCGATTTCACACAACCAGTTTACAGAGAATGGTCAGAAAAAGAATAAATATACAGTGAGCGGCAATTCAGTGAGTGCAAATGCCTTGTTGATGCCAGAGGTCAGAGGAGAAAGGCCAGACTGGTTCGAGCTGATAGAAAGGCAACAGTAAAAAAATAACCACTCATTACAACCGAGGTATGCATCTCTGAACACGACACATTGAACCTTGAGGCGGATGGGCTCTGGCAGCAGAAGACTGCACCGTTGCCACTGCTGTCAGCTAAGAACATGAAAACTGAGGCTACATTTGGACAATAGAAGATTGGAAAAACGTTGCCTGGTCTGATGAGTCGTGATTTCTGCTGTGACATTTGGATGGTAGGGTCAGAATTGGGTGTCAACAACATGAAAGCATGGATTCATCCTGCCTTGTATCAACATTTCAGGCTGCTGCTGGTGGTGTAATGGTGTGGGGGATATTTTCATGGCACACTTTTGGCCCATTAATACTAATTGAGCATTGTGTCAATGCCACAACCTTCCTGAGTATTGTTGCTGACCATGTCTATCCCTTTATGACCACAGTGTACCCATCTTTTGATGGCTACTTCCAGCAGGAGAATACGCCAATGTCATAAAGCTCGAATCCTCTCAGACTGGTTTCTTGAACATGACAATGAGTTCACTGTAGTCAAAGGGCCTTCACAGTCACCAGAGCTCAATCCAATAGAGCACCTTTGGGATGTGGTGGAACGGAAGGTTTGCATCATGGATGTGCAGCCAACAAATCTGCAGCAACAGCGTGATGCTATCACGTCAATATGGACCAAATCTCGGAGGAATTTTCCACTACCTTGTTGAATCTATGCCATGAAGGATTAAGGCTTACTAGTATCCAACCCAATACTAGTAAGGTGTACCTAATAAAGTGACTGGCGAGTGTAGGTTTGGTGAGTATTCATCAATATTTTATTTCAGTATTGGCCAGTATTTTAAAATAACTTTATCCAGTGTGGTTGTTTTATTTTAATGTTGGTCTTGATACTGTTGAATTTCAATAGTAATATTCAATGTTGTCCTGCTATACGCATGAGTATTTGCAGTTTTCTGTAGGCTGCAATGAAACACCCGGGTCCCTAGATGGTGGCTAAACAAACTCAGGTTTTACAACAGGAGTTTCACATTAACAAAACCAAACCAATATGATCAGTCTTTACCTGTACCATCAGCTGAGCATCAACTCTCTGTTCATTCAGGCGTTGATCCTGAGTGTATGATGCACATGCATTGATATGCATAAAGGCGGGACATCAGTAGTAGCACACAGCCAATCACATGCTTTAAAGCAAAGATACTTTGATCCATTTCTAAAAGGGCAGTCAGTGTGATTCACAGCCAATAACGATTACGAAAATATGAATTTAAAAACATTTGCAAGATGAATAGAGCTGTTCATGAAAGAGGACTAATAATGGAAAGCTTTTACAGTGTAACATCAAGGGAAGTTATATAAAGTGGATTATGTATAAGTATAAAGAGAAAAAAAATCGAAGTTCCTAAGGCATTTAGTGTTTTTAAAGCTTATTTATATTGCATGCTGTCCATATATACTTATATTCATTTAGAGTAAAAGCATAACAATTATTCAACTAAAATGGCTCATTTGTATAGGCGAATGGATTATGGATAAAATAATTAAATAAATCGCATAAAAAATGAAAGTAAATACTGTTTGCTTAAAAGTCAGTTGATTTTACCTTTTAAAAATGTTTTAACATGTAAAGATTTATATACAGTATAACGATTTAATATGTAACTTGCTTTTGATTTGGAGCAAGATGCTATTGCTGTGGCTTTATAGTGCCTGATGTGTCACTTTAAATCTGAATAGTGGAATGCTATGACAATGATGAACATAGATAAAAGCCATACCACTTTCCTTTAATGCAGAGCTGGTGTAATCTAAACTGAAACTTGTTTGTATAACCAGCTGAACCAGCTTCATGGTATTGTTAAGCCTGAAATGAGGGAAACACTGGATTTTGCTTTTTCAGAATTGTAGGTATCTCAAACCTGAGAAAGCAGGGAAGGTCATTTCTGGATCTCATCAATCTCAGAGGCTCTGCACTGGTGGTTGAAACTCTAAAAATCAAAACAAAAAACAACAACAAATATTATTGGGTAAGATTGACAATGAGTTAGAAAGAGCTTCTGTATATTA
>CAIGQQ010033285.1:41683-61337 GCA_903798035.1 Danio albolineatus
CCAGTAATACTGTAAAAATGGTTAGTAATACTGTAAAATTTACAAGAGCACTGTAAAATAATAATTACAATTGTGCTGTAAAACTACATACCAATTGTAATTGTTAATTTACAGTGCACTTGTACATTTTACAGTATTACTAGCAACCAAAATTGCCAGTCATACTGTACATTTCACAACAATTTTTTACAATGTGCTACATTTATAGGGTGCAGATTTTTCTGGCTTGTAGACTTTGATATAATAGCGTCATGAAACATAACTTTGAATCCTTTTTGTTGCAGGGACACAATTATCATCACCATAGGGAACTGTTGCACCAGCTTTTTTGCAGGCTTTGCCATCTTCTCCATCCTGGGTCACATGGCGTGGAGGAAGAAAGTTCCTGTGGACAAGGTGGCAGATTCAGGTACTTCCTTTTTAGGCTGTCATGTTACTTCTCTAATCCAGTAAAAGCTCTGCACACAACATCCTCATGATTTACTGTCACTTCAAACGTTTCCTTCTAGTTTTAAAGCCAGTGCATGGTTTATTATCTTAGAGAGTGTTTGTGGTTGTGTTTTAGGTCCTGGTCTGGCATTTGTTGCCTACCCAGAAGCCCTGGCTCTTCTCCCTGGATCAGTGTTTTGGTCCATTCTATTTTTCCTCATGCTCTTTATGCTGGGAGTGGACACCCTGGTAAGACCCTCTTGTTTAGTGCATTCAGGTTTTTATATTCATCACTTTTTTTAAACAGGTGTTTATGTGGCAAACACACTGCAGTCACATTACATACAAATACAAATATGCTCACTAAAGGTGCATTCATTTGATCCAATATGTACTGTACAGTTGAAGTCCCCCTGAATTATAAGCCCCCTGTTTATGTTTTCCCCAATTTCTGTTTCTGTTTCTGTTTTTTTCAACACATTTCTAAACATAATAGTTTTAATAACTCATTTCTAATAACTGATTTAATTTATCTTTGCCATGATGTGTAACGAAGAGCGCACTGACAACAGAGATGCGGATCCAAATGCAGGTTTATTAGCAAAGTCAGGAAAGCAATGGTCACCAAGTGCCAACAGATATATACAGACGGTCCAGAATTGTAGTCAGAGGGCAGAAAGATGGTCAGAGGCAGGCAGCAGACAGGTATATTCAAATAACCAAGGCAAGGATCAGAACACAGGAAAAACAAGACAAAGGAAAACGCGTTGTAGTGCCACTTTACAGATAACAATACTCAGCACCAGTGAGTGTTTCTGTGCAGTTTACATAAGCTGCGTCCCAAATCGCATACTTGTGCACTTTTCTACGCCATTTGTAGTATAAAAAGTGTAATAAGTGCGTTCACACTGAAAACTCTAACAATAATAAGTACACTTATATTACCCGTATGATGCACTCATTCCACTGGTAATATGAAGTGTGTAATGATGGACACTTCACACACTCAACGACCGGAGCTTCGTGAATGTAACGAAAGAGGCGGAGCTATCGTGCGCACATGTTGGATAACTTTATTTATTTTGAATTGTGAAAGCAAATTTCTCCTGAAAGAGTGATTATAGCGCCTCCCGATGGTGAATGCGGTTATACTCATGCCAGGTATTATTTGGAATTTTGGTCATTTATTTCTCTAATTTGGCAACCGTCAAACGTCATCAGGGAAACGGTTTGAACTTCCGCTTAGTAAAAAAGCCATTAGTGATCCATTTGGGACAGCACTACATACATATACTATACTGCTGAGTGTTTAAGTGCATAAGTACATAGTGCATAAGTGCATAGTGTATAGTGTGTCATTTGGGACGCAGCTATAGTCTCTGAATCTGTGGTAAGTGGCTTCAGCTGTGAAGCTCTAATCAGTGGTGACTTGGAGCAGGTGAGTGTGTGTGTTGCATGACTGGGAATGTAGTTCATAAACATGGCAGAATTGCAGTTCTTGTGTGAATTGTGTGTGTACCAGCGATCTCTGGATGTAGATCGCTGGTGATCGTGACATGATGACAGTAAATAATATTTTACGGAACAGAAAACAGGCTTAACTATGTTAATTATGTTAACTAGGCAGGTTAGGGCAATTAGGCAAGTTATTGTATAACGATGGTTTGTTCTGTAGACTATCGAAAAAAAAAAACATTTTCTAATAATTTTGACTTTAAAATGTTTTTTAGAAAATAAAAAACTGCATTTATTCTATCTGAAATAAAACAAATAAGACTTTCTCCAGAAGAAAAAATATTATCAGACTTACTGTAAACATTTCCTTGCTCTGTTATACATCATTTGGGAAATATTTTTAAAATATTGAGAAAGTCAAAGGGGGGCTAATAATTCTGACTTCCGACTTAGTCTCTTTATTAATCTGGTGTCACCACAGCGGAATAAACCGCCAACTTATCCAGCATATGTTTTACACAGCGGATGTCGTTCCAGCAGCAACCCATCTCTGGGAAACAAAATGAATGAAAAGAAAATGAATGACTGAATGAATTATAGAAGCAATAATGATGCCGGTGCCACGGTGGCGTAGTGAGTAGCACGTTCGCCTTACAGCAAGAAGGTTGCTGGTTCGAGCCCCGGCTGGGTCAGTTGGCATTTCTGTGTGGAGTTTGCATGTTCTCCCCGTGGTTGTGTGGGTTTCCTCCGGGTGCTCCGGTTTCCCCCACAGTCCAAAGATATGCTGTATAGGTGAATTGGGTCGGCTTAAAAATTTGCTGGATAAGTTGACGGTTGATTCCGCTGTGGCGACCCCGGATTAATAAAGGGACTAAGCCGACAAGAAAATGAATGAATAATGATGCTTAAATCCCAAGATGTTTTAGTAATCTTTTAGTTACTGTATCTGTACTGTACTATACTGTACTGTAATATTTGTCTTTAGTTATTTTTGTTTATACCATTGCAGTTTATGCAGGGCTAAGCAGTGTAGTTCGTTAGTTTAATAAACATTATATAGCTGCAATCAAAAATAGCTGACATCTTATGTAATTACTTTTTTAACCTCAAAAAGATGTCAATGAGCAGCTTGCAAATCATGTCACTTATGATTACGTTTACCTCAGGCAAGTCATCCCGTTCACAGCATTAGAAGAGATTCTTCAGAAAATTAAAAATATAATTGAATTTATTTCAAGACAGAGCCACAGTTTGTTCAGAAAACATCTGAAGCATGTCTTCAAAAACTTAGGACATACCAAACTATCTACCACATTTCAGCTGAATTAAAAAAAAAAAAATTATACTGTATGTGTGTGTGTGTGTGTGTACACGTATAAAATATATATATATATTTTTTTCATAATTTTTAGTCGTTTTTGATATAAGCCCATGGGAAAGCCTGTGGGAAGCCTGTATGATATGAAGTTATCAAGTTTCAGTGTTTCTAGGTTAGAAGTGTGACCGTATAAAAGCTGAGGAAGCAGTTTTTTTACAAGAGATGTGTGAAATTACCATGCACATCCTGTCTTATTGCACAGTTTTTTCCTGCACTACAACACGCATTTCAGTAAATGTGCATGAGCACACACAGCGAGTTTCCTTCCCCTGTCTACACCTACAGTAAGATCCTCAAAAATGTGTCGATACTAACTAATGCAACCTATGTTTTGGCAATACAATAGTTCTCCTAAAAACAGTGTCAACAACAATTGCTTAATTTTTTTTACAGAAATATTTATTGTTTTAAATATACACGTTTTTTGTGTCTGTGTGTAATGTATGTAGAAATATATAATTTTGTGCATCAAATTAAATTGTAAAAAGTGATTTTATATTGAAACAAAAATTATTCATTTTTAAAATGATTAATTTAAGCATAAAAATCTCCCACCTATATATTTCAACTGTGATCTTAAAAGTGTTGTGATAGCTAAGGAGTTGATATTAAAGTTAAAAAAAAAATTCTCTAAAAATGCTGAACAAAAGTTTTTGTATGACATTTAAGTGGATTTATTATGTAAATCTCTGTAAGTCATAAATTATTGGGCTTTGAAAATACTTGAAAATGTATAATGTATTTTTTTTAAGTCCATGTTTAGATCAAAGCCCATGGGAAAGAAAGGGTTTTAATGTGTGGAAAAAAAGTTTACACTTTTTCCTTAATAACAAAAAAAACCATCTTTCAATTTGACCCACATGCAGTTGTTTGGCAAGAAAGTGTCACACTTGTAGCATGTTTTGTCACATTGACAATGTTTCTAGCATGATTTCAGTATGATAACACTGATGCACCGATACAGATACCAGTATCGGGTATGGGGTCGATACTTGGTTGAAATACTCGTACTCGTTTCGTAAATGAAGGGCCGATAGCATGCACCGATACCACTCAATTTACTACGTGGATGTAATTTGTTGTCCTACCTTCAATGTCTTAATGTATTAATTAATCTATTATATATTAATAGCTTAGTCCTTGTTAACAATCCGTTTATAAATAATGAATCTATAGGCTACTGAAGAATAAACTGAATATGAAATATGATCCTTGCATAATGATAACAGCTAAACAAGCTAGCACTCATTTTATATATACAGTAAACTATGAATAAAAAAAATTGATGAAATTTTAAGTAATTAACTTCATTCATTCATTCATTTTCTTGTCAGCTTAGTCCCTTTATTAATCCGGGGTCGCAACAGCGTAATGATCCGCCAACTTATCCAGCATTTGTTTTATGCAGCGGATGCCCTTCCAGCCGCAACCCATCTCTGGGAAACATCCATACATTCCCATTCACACACATACACTACGGACAATTTAGCCTACCCAATTCACCTATACCGCATGTCTTTGGACTTCTGGGGGAAACCGGAGCACCCGGAGGAAACCCACGCAACCGCAGGGAGAACATGCAAACTCCACACAGAAATGCCAACTGACCCAGCCGAGGCTCGAACCAGCGACCTTCTTGCTGTGAGGTGAACGTGCTACTCACTACGCCACCGTGGCACCCGTAATTAACTTTATGTAAAAAAATCTAAAGACTGCAGGCTAAATAAAAGCACCTAGTCAGAGCTGAACTTCACTGCGGTCACCGCACGCCTGTCAGTCTACAGCTTCTGTAAAGATCAGACAGCTTATAGAGATCACACAATCTAAGTCCATGTTTAGATCAAAGCCCATGGGAAAGAAAGGGTTTTAATGTGTGGAAAAAGTTGTACACTTTTTCCTTAATTACTAAAAAAACATCTCCCCTTTGACCCGCATGCAGTTGTTTGGCAATAAAGTGTTTGCCAAACCACTTATGTAAACATGAGAGCAAACAGATAATAGCAGATGATGATGGCACACAGCAGTCTTCATATTGCCCTGACAGCAAACCAAACATCTGCTGAGATCTGTTGATGCAAATGTCAGGCTAACGTATGACATGTTTATGCACTCCTGACAAAAGATACAACCCGTTGTTTAATTCTTTCTAATGTCAATTTGTGTCTCCCTGTCCTTTAGTTTGGTAACATGGAGGGCATCTGTACAGCAGTGCTGGACGAGTTTCCTCAGCTCAGGTCCAACCTGAAGCACAAGACGCTCTTCCTTGCAGTGCTCTGCTTCTCTTTCTATCTGATGGGCTTGTTGCTCATCACTGACGTAAGAATAACTTTAGTCCTATGTTTATAAATACATGTAAACAGATGTCAAAATATATCAGTGATGTTTATTTTAATTAATCATTCCGTCCATCTTCATTGCGATTTTCTTGTCATACTTTGGTTTTGTGCTGTGTTTGTACATCACAGGGTGGGATATACTGGTTCACGCTCATAGACTCCTTCAGCACCAGCTTTGGTCTCATCATCATTACTCTCTTCATGTGCATTGGCATCTCGTTCTTCTATGGTACACGCTCTTTTGTTTCCTCATGAGTTTTGTTGTTTAAAGGGTTAGTTCACCCAAAAATGTCAATTCTGTTATTTACTCATCATCATGTCCTCCAATTTGGTGAGACCTTCATTCAACTTCAGAACACAAATGAAGATATTTTAGATGAAATCAGAGAGCTCCCTCATCCTCCATATACAGCAGTAGTACAGAGATGTTCAAACCAAAAAACATTTTAGAAACATTCCATGACTTTGCCATGACTTCAGTGGCTCAACTTTATCACACAAAGCTCCAAGAACACTTTTGTGCACTAAACACATTGTAAATATGATTTTGTTTGCCGTATTTGTGTGATGAATTTCCATTTGAATCAGCAGCGCAACATGCAAGTGTCATATTGCCTGTAGTAAATGGCCACCCTTATCTTATGCAGAAGCCATAGACAAAGTCATTTCTACTTTTATTTTTGGTGTATGTGGAGCTTCGTATGATTACACTTAAATTTCTGAAGTCACATTGAATGTTTTGACAGTGCTGACTTTTGTTTGCTTCTTATTACATACTGTGTGAAGCTGCGGGCAGAGCTAAACAGGCAGTCTTGTAGGTGTTGGTCTTCTTCATTGGTTTATGCGAAGTATTACATAATAAAGTGTCACAGCTTATCATTTTGACAGATTGGCTTCAATTCAATTTAGACTAAAACATTTTACCTTCTAACATTTACAGGATTTTTTTTTATTGTACAATGACCCCTTACAATTTCTAAAGATCAATGGAACTTTGATTTCTCAGTTCATGACCCCTTTAACACAAATTCAAGCACAGTTCACCCAATAATGAACATTTACTCACCATTAACTCACCCTCATGTGAATCCAAACCTTTATGAGTTTCTTTATTTTGTTGAACACAAAAGAAGATATATTGAAGAAAGCTGAAAACTGGTGACCATTGACATCTATAGGCCTCCAGCTTTCGTCAAAAGATCTTTTTTTGTGTGTGCTTAACAGAAGAAAGCCAAACAGGAACAAGTGAAAGGTGAGGAAATGATGACTGAATCTTTTGGGTGAAATATCCCTTTTAATTTTCATTCATTCCTTTGGCTTAGTCCCTTTATTAATCTGGGGTCGCCACATTGGAATGAACCTCCAATTTATCAAGCATATGTTTTACACAGTGGATGTCCTTCCAGCTGCAACCCATCACTGGGAAACACCCATAGACACTCATTCGCACACAAACACTACTGCCAATTTAGTTTATTCCATTCATCTAAAGTGCATGACTGTGTGGGAAACCAGAGCACCCAGAGGAAACCCATATGAACACGGGGAGAACATGCAAACTCCTCACAGAAACGCCAACTGACCCAGTCGGGACTCGAACCGGCCACTTTCTTGCTGTGAGACGATAGTGCTAACCACTGAGCCACCATTTCCCCCTCCCTTTTAATATCTACACCTAAGTTATGGTGTTTTCTTAAAGCAGATGACTTTACCAATTAGAAATTGGCACTTTTATTTAGAAAGTGGGGCTTGTTTTGCCATATCATATGTTGCTCTTTTTGGTCTTCAAAGTAGAGGGCTAAACTCTCATGAAGAAGAACATATTCAGTTATATCGAAGGCTCTTAATACAATATTATGCTTTATTTATTTTAAATAAATCAGACTATTTTTATTTTAGTTTTACTCATTTTATTGCAAAGTTTGCATTTTTATTAAATTCTTAATTTTGTCAAAGTATAACCATATTTCCTTTTATTATTATGGCATCATCTACTTCATATAAATCCACCACCCAACAGAGCATAAAAAATTATTAATGGTTAATAATTAATGGTTTTCATTGAATATCCGTCAAACGGTTTCCTCCTTGTTTAAGTGAATGGCTGCTGGTCAAAAAAAGCTGCAGAATGGACCACACCTGTCATAAGTCTGAGTTTTTTAAAGATATTGTCAGTTGTAAATCAGTTGCCTTCTATACGATGATGTCCTCACTGTGCTCCCTGTGTTCTGCATTTTTTTTTTACATATGCTGATGTAATTGCAGGGGTGAACCAGTTCTGTCAGGACATTGTGGACATGATCTGCCGCTGTCCACCCTGGTGCACAAAACTGCTGCTGTACTTCAAAGCCTGCTGGGTAGTTTTCACTCCATTCCTGCTCACGGTGAGTGTCGTGTTTTTGATTAAGACGCTATTTGGAATCAGTCCCATGATTAAACATGCAACTGATAGAGTTTGAAAGCTTGACAAGTGTTCACTGATAGTTTAAAATAAGTTTTAAAAGTTTCAGTTTTGTTAAAGTTTAAAATTGTAATCCAAAATGTTTTAGCATGCCTGTTAGCTTGACTAAACTCACTGGCTCATGTTTTAGGATTTTATATAGTTAGCTAAATTTAGCACACATCGAAGATGTTTTGTCACATTCCAGTATGACAACAATGTTTGCTTGCTAACATGTTGCTAACATGTTTCTTGTAATATTGTGCACTATTACCATATTAGCACATTGCTAACTAGCACATTGCTATTATGACACAGATTTTCTTTTTTTTTTAGGAATTTGCTCATGCTAGCTAGCTTTATCACAATGCTAACATGTTTTAGTTTGATTTAAAACACTGGTAGCTATAAAGTTCAACATTTCAAGATCTAGCATGACGTAGCTCACTGTGCCTACACGTTTCTAATATGATATAAAACCCTGTTAGCTGTGTTATAACATGTTGCTAGCAATTTTCAGTCATGATTTAGAACATTGCTAGTACAATCTAACTCACCTTAACATGTTTTAGCATGTTGCCAGCACAATTCATAAAACATTACCACATAGGCTAAAGTAAAATTGCTAGAGATAGCTTGCCTTTTTCGAACTTGGTTTAGCACAATGCTAACATGTTTTAGCAATTTTCCACACTGCTGGTGTGTTTTGCAAATATTTCTAGCCATATTTAGCAATTTCTGATCAATTAAAACACTACCACCTAGCACAATGCTAACATGTTTCTAGTGTGATTCAGCATAGTCCTTGATGAAACGTTTTAATATGCTGCTAGCAGGTTTCTAGCACAATAGATGGTAATAATGTAGCTCATGCTAAAGTCAAAGTAGCCTGAAGGTTTGTGAGTTTTTCATGGTAGGGTCAAGAGTTGTTTTTATGATCAGAAGTGTGTTTCAGCTACCTGTAGAGTGGAATCAAACACCGTCAGTCCTGTGTCCAGTGTCATGAATAATTCAAATCTAATTGGACACTGGATCTCACTGACAGTGATGCTTCTATTCACAGAGCGCTCTCTCTTTATATTCACAATGTTACAGAGATTGTTTTCTGTGTACAGTTCATCCTGACCTATATCTTCATTGAGATGTACCGGACTTCCCTGCGCTACGGCTCATATGTTTATCCGATTTGGGGCAAAGCACTTGGTGTTTGTATGGGAGCCTTATGCTGCCTGCAGATCCTCATCTGGGCGATTGTGGCCGTCAGTAAAGAATCTGGAACTCTTAAAGATGTGAGTCTCAATAAACATACAATGCACTACACTAAGAAACATTCAAATTAGAATTGCTTTATTCTAGACTGGGAAATAATATAATGCTCGTGTGTAATGTGCTAATAAAGTTTAAAGGATAGTTCACCCAAAAATAAAAATTGTCATTTGCTCACTTCACTTGTTCCGAACATTTTTTAGTTTCTTTCTTCTGTTGAATGTAAAAGAAGATATTTAGAAAAATGCTGAAAACTGGTAACCATTGACTTCCATAGTATTTGGAAGTCAATAGCTGCTTCCCAAATGGCACACTATGCACTTATGCACTATGTACTCACACCATACCTGCCAACATTTGGTTTTGAAATTCCGGGAGATTATCAACAGGGGTGGGGGGTGGGGGGGATACAAATAACATAATAAACATACAAATGAGCCCAAAGCAATATCCATGGCTCCTGGTGACACAATGAGGTCTTGTAAAGTGAAGCGATAACAATAAACTCTCTAAGGAATTGGACATTATTAATAATTTCAACATAATTTACAATTTTAGTGCCGTTGTGATTTCACATGATGAGTGATGTCGTGTTTCCCACCGTGTCCGACATTAAAATCAATACGACACCTTGCAGAAAGCGTGGGCGTCGTCAAGGTGACTTCTTGACAAAAACTTGAATTCTTCCGTCCAGCTGTTGGTAAATTTACATGTATATATTTTTTTCTTTGCCGAAGCAAAGAAAAAAAAAAAGTTTTTCCTTCCATCATGTGTACTACTACTGACGCAGCTGCTTGTTGCTACTGCCACCGTTCAAGTCCCGCATCTACCTTCTGCGCAGAAATCAACAGTGCACCTGAGTTATAACGTATGTTGCCAGATTGCGATCGGTCAAAAACACCTGAGAACAAATTATAGATTCAAATGTCCAAAGACTGACCGTTAGATACACCAAAGATTAATTATATATCCTTTTTAACAACAGAGATGCAAGAGATTAGATCCAGCCGCAGGTCTTGAGATGGTCTGGCCGACATGAAGTTTCCCTCTGTGGGAGCCATTCACAGAGCTGCCGATGCCGCTGAGCTTCCAATATTTTTAAAGACGCACTTTTCATACACACAAACGGCCGATTTGACCTTAAAATAACTACATTCTCACTTGAAAAACTCTTAAAACTTGATTTTGTAGGATAGTTGATGAGTATTTGCCTAATTTTGCAGATTTCCAGTCCGCCGTTAAAAGCCCTCATTGATTTCAAGCGCAGCACATGCGAGTTGCTATAGTAACTGTAAACGTTTGGGAGAAGCGCATTTATTTCGTACTGTGATCAAAACTGACTGGAACTACCTGTGCGTTTCAATGAAATATACCACACCCACCAGCCAATCAGAATCAAGAATTTCACCAGTCCATGGAATAACCGGATAAAATTAATGAATTAGTTTAAAAGATATCGAATTTTGCTTTCACAATCAAAAATAAATAAAGTTATCCAACATGTGAGCACCATAGCTCCACCCCCCTTCCACTCTGTGAGCAAAGCTGCTGACGTTGAGTGCGTGTAGTGTTTATCAACCCACACTTCATTTCACCGGATGAATAAGTGCATTATCCGGGTAATTAAAGTACACTTATTATCGTTAGAGTTTTCAGTGTGAACACACTACTTACACTATTTATACTACAAAATGGCATAGAATAGTGCACAAGTATGCGATTTGGGACGCACCTAGTGATTACAGGTTTTCAGCTTTCCTCAAAATATCTTGTGTTTAACTGAAGAAAGAAAATGATAAATGTTTGGAACCCCTTGAGGGAGTTTAATTTTTCATGTTTGGGTGAATTAACCCTGTATGCAGTATTCATAAATAATACACTATAAATAATAAACTATACAATTTAAATAAATTATTTAAACAACATTAAATAATGTTAATTTAACAACAATTATTTCATTTTTTAATAGTTGATACAAATAAATTATAATAAAAAAGTAAAAAAAATAGTTAATTATAATAATAATATATAAATTTAGTGATAATTGTTATAGTCATACATTTTTATTTGTACTTTAACTTGTACTTTATTTGTGCTTTGTACTTTAGCAATCCTTCTAACATATGTTTCTTTCATTCAGCGCTTTAAGAAATCCATCCGTCCCCTGAACTCATGGCGCGTGAACAACATAAACTCAAGCTCTCAGGAGCAGCACGTGGAGCCGCATCCAATAGAGGGGCCCTTCACAGTTAACCTGACTGAAGCCGACTTCACCGGCATGAACTGGGAGGCTATCAGCGAGGCCTAACACTGCCACTAATGTTGGGTGCTGGAACTGTACTCCCTCAGAAGCACAAGTACTGGTGAGGAGGACTGCTATACAGAGAACAGTACACAACTGGACTAAAATGGTGTTACTTTCTTTGTAGGACACTTAAAACGTTTGCTTTTTTTTATATTTATGACAATGTGGCCCATTTGACATTGGGACTAAAAGCCAAAGCAAGAAGCATAAAAGACGTTTGGATTATCTGGCTGAATCCTTGACATCCCGAGGTTCCGTTTCATCTAGTTTTTCATGAAAGAATGTATAAGTTTATGTTTTTTACATTTACTTTAAATGTACAATCATATAAAAGTGAGGCCAAATCAAATCAGGTCACAGTGTAGCAAAACTGAAGTCATTTTTAGTAGTATAGGCTAGGATTGGGCGATTTTCATGCGTATATTATTAGTAAAGCCGGTTCTAGTGTAGTCTAGCATGTGCTTTCAGATGGAGCATCATTTACTAAAAGTCAATGTACACTAGTAAGGTATGCAAAATAGTGTTTAAAATCTAAAACGACGCAGCGAGGGGGCTCAGTAGTTAACACTGTCGCCTCACAACAAGACATCCAAAGACATGGTGGAAGTGAATTGGATAAACAAAATTGGCTGTAGTGAATAAGTGTGTGTGTGTGTGTGTGTGAATGAGAGCATGTATGGGTGTGTCCCAGTACTGGGTTGCAGCTGGAAGGGCATCAGCTGCTTAAAACATATGCTGGAATAGTTGGTGGTTCATTCCGCTGTAGCGACCTCTGAAATATAGACTAAGCAGAAGGAAAATGAATGAATGAATGAATCTAAAAAAATTCAAATCAATTCAGGATAATAAAGTTTGTCACCTCATAGTAAACTACAGCTGCGTGCAGTACATACTGCGCATGGAACATACCACATATTATAACACGTTTATACTCCCAACATCATTCGAGGGTTTGAAATAAATCCTTCTGAGAGATGATTCAGTAGTTGTGTGATTATTAGGCCACATGTACACACATACACGGGTATTTTTATAAAAGGTTTTCTCCGCTTTTGTTTAAAAAAAAAAAACTGTCCACATGAAAATGCAAAAACGCAATGTAATAAGTACACTGGACCAACAGGTGGAGATAGTGATGCTTTTATACTCAGTTAAACCAAGGGAATTAAGTAAATTTCGTGAGTAAATTACATTTAAACGTGAGTACAGAGGCGGATTAACATCCCGCGCTTCAACAATGCAGAATATGCAATGAATGTGCAGAATTTCTTCACGTCTTCTGTGGTTAAACTTAAATTTAACAGGGAGGATGGATAATACATTTCCATACAAACAAACACATGCTCTTTGTTAGCTATGCCCATGCGGTCAATTATCCGTCGATGTAGAAAAGTGATGTAAAATTATAATATTCATAATTTTAAAAAATATTTGCATACTGACCAGCAGGAAAACTCCCGATCATAGAAATATACACATATATACATATATCTCTGGCTCTGGATAGCCAGCCCTTTACTGCTCCTTGGTCCCACATTCATTTCAAAGGAGCTCTACCCTGTACTAAAATGGCAGCTCTATTGACGCATTCCTTCCAATAGACAACAATAGCGTAGGCGAAATCTAATGTAAATATCTATCATCCACACAACCACACTGTACCCGAAAAATCTTCACCCTGCCCGGAGTTCTTGGAAAGTTGTGGTTACAGTCACCTGACACTGCGGTTCCGTGAGGCAGAGAAACGGTTTTGAAAATACCCGTGTGGGCTGGACTTTCGTCACACTGAATTATTGACCAAGGATTTTGATCAATAATGCAACACTATGTTTCATGTTTGGAGTTTTCGCATAAGAGCGCCCTCTGTCCTTCGGTAGGAGATTTATTACTGAACACTCTACCGCGCTTCCCTCATGAGATGTCCATGATTGCAATGTGATTTCCCAGCTCTTTTTTGAATCGCCCAGCTCTAGTTAAGGACCAAAATGCCAAGAAAGCTAAAGATGTAGAAATTTCATTGTAAAACGATGCAGCAGAAATCATTTTCATAAGTTTTCTTTCTAGATGATAAATACTGAAAAATCAGTATGAATCTTGTTGTTTCGGACACCAATATATATATCTTTTAGCCTTTAAAGACAAAAAACATCACAATAAAATAGCTCTACATGGCATTTTAAAATAATTGTTTGTTTGTAAAATATTGCACGAATATGAATTAATTTCACAACAATTTGTTTCCTGCCAATCAGAATCCATTCTGCTTTAAATAGTGCAGTTTTAAAAACTGCTGAACGAGGTGAATGGATGCTAAGATAGCTACTTCAGTTATCTGTTCTTGATGTGAGTGAACAACTAAAAATAACGATACAGTTCTGAAATACATTTATCACTTTTTTTTTTATTCCATAATCTGTTGAAATTGTTGATTCTGATCGGATTTTCCAGTCAGTTTTGATCATAGTTCGAAATAAACGCACTTCCCTCATTAGTAGTAACCATAGTAACCAAGTGACAAAGCCTTCGTTCGTCAGTGTAATCTGGAGGAGTCGACCGCAATCAACCAATTTACCAATATGCTCAAAACTATTTGAGAAGAGGTAGCTAACACATGTTACTATGAGCTATTAGATATGCCCTTGTCATTTACACACACCCACATTAGATATGCCCTTGTCATTTACTCTCTTGCATTCGTCATTTTAGGTGGTTTTTGCCTCCATGTCATGCGTTTAAAATCCTTCAACACACTGCAATCCTTTGATTATCTGTTACATTTAGAATTTGAAACATTTTTACAACTATATCAATAACGTCACAAAGAAACGGCAGCATTGGAATCACTGAAGCAATAAACACTCTGACAGCCAATCAGAATCAATCCTGCTTGAATGAGATTGAGAATTTAAAGATACAGATGATGACTACAGCACACTTGCAATAAACACATTATTGAACTTTAGTGTGGACATTGTTACTGTTAGTTTAATAGTATAATTTTTTTATTGACTTTAAATAAATAAATACAAAAAAAATTAGCGTCCACTGTTCGGCTTGCATGCTAATATAGTTATTCTTGGTGTGAACGGGCCTTCAGTTGCCTTCTTCTGTTGAACACAAAAGAAGATATTTCTAAAATGCTGGTTGCTTGTTATGTTTTTTCTACTATGGATGTCGACGGGTTCCAGCAACCAACATTCTTTAAAATATCTTCTTTAGTGTTCAACAGAAGAAACTCATAAAGGTTTAAAATCACACAAGGGAGAGTAAACCATGAGTACACTACAATTTTTGGGTGAACAAAAATTGTTCACCCAAACTTGATTGTTGTAGTACAAGAAGCATTGTTGAACCTCTTTAGAATGTGTAGAGGAGAATGGCCAGACTGGTTCGAGCTGAAGACAACAGTAATGTAAACAACATGAAAGCATGGATCCATCCTGCATTGTATCAACAGTTCAGGCTGGTAGTGGTGGTGTAATGGGGTGGGGGATATTTTCTTGCCACACTTTGGGCCCATTAGTAATACCAACTAAATATTGTCTCTTTATGACTACAGTGTACCCATTTTCTGATAGCTGCTTCCAGAATGATAATTCGCCATGTCAAAGAGAAAATCATCTCAGACAGGTTTCTTGAACATGACAATGAGTTCACTGTACTCAAATGGCCTCCACAGTCACCAGATCCTAATCCAATAGAGCACCTTTAGGATGTGGTGGAGCGGGGGATTCACATCAGATGTGCAGCTGACAAATCTGCAGCAACTGCATGATGCTACCATGTCAATATGGACCAAAATCTCTGGAGAATTTCCAGTACATTGTTGAATCTACATATGCCACGAAGGATTGAGGCAGTTCTCAAGGCAAAAGGGGGTCTAACCAAGTACACATACAGGGAGTGGAGAATTATTAGGCAAGTTGTATTTTTGAGGATTCATTTTATTATTGAACAACAAGCATGTTCTCAATGAACCCAAAAACTCATTAATATCAAAGCTGAATATTTTTGGAAGTGTTTTAGTTTGTTTTTAGTTTTAGCTATTTTAGGAGGATATCTGTGTGTGCAGGTGACTATTACTGTGCATAAATATTAGGCAACTTAACAAAAAACAAATATATACCCATTTCAGTTATTTATTTTCACCAGTGAAACCAATATAACATCTCAACATTCACAAATATACATTTCTGACATTCAAAAACAAATCAGTGACCAATATAGCCACCTTTCTTTGCAAGGACACTCAAAAGCCTGCCATCCATGGATTCTGTCAGTGTTTTGATCTGTTCACCATCAACATTGCGTGCAGCAGCAACCACAGCCTCCCAGACACTGTTCAGAGAGGTGTACTGTTTTCCCTCCTTGTAAATCTCACATTTGATGATGGACCACAGGTTCTCTATGGGGTTCAGGTCAGGTGAACAAGGAGGCCATGTCATTAGTTTTTCTTCTTTTAGACCCTTTCTTGCCAGCCACGCTGTGGAGTATTTGGACGCTATGATGGAGCATTGTCCTGCATGAAAATCATGGTTTTCTTGAAGGATGCAGACTTCTTCCTGTACCACTGCTTGAAGAAGGTGTCTTCCAGAAACTGGCATTAGGACTGGGAGTTGAGCTTGACTCCATCCTCAACCCGAAAAGGCCCCACAAGCGTATCTTTGATGATACCAGCCCAAACCAGTACTCCGCCACCATCCATCTGGCCCATCAAGACTCACTCTCATTTCATCAGTCCATAAAACCTTAGAAAAATCAGTCTTGAGATATTTCTTGGCCCAGTCTTGACGTTTCAGCTTGTGTGTCTTGTTCAGTGGTGGTGGTTTTTCAGCCTTTCTTACCTTGGCCATGTCTCTGAGTATTGCACACCTTGTGCTTTTGGGCACTCCAGTGATGTTGCAGCTCTGAAATATGGCAAAACTGGTGGCAAGTGGCATCTTGGCAGCTGCACGCTTGACTTTTCTCAGTTCATGGGCAGTTATTTTGCTCCTTGGTTTCTCCACACGCTTCTTGCGACCCTGTTGACTGTTTTGAATGAAATGCTTGATTGTTTGATGATCGCGCTTCAGAAGCTTGGCAATTTTAGAGTGCTGCATCCCTCTGCAAGATATCTCACTGTTTTTGACTTTTCGGAGCCTGTCAAGTCCTTCTTTTGACCCATTTTGCCAAAGGCAAGGAAGTTGCCAATGATTCTGCACACCTGATATAGGGTGTTGATGTCATTACACCACACCCCTTCTCATTACAGTGATGCACATCACCTAATATGCTTAATTGGTTGTAGGTTTTCGAGCCTATACAGCTTGGAGTAAGACAACATGCATAAAGAGGATGATGTGGTCAAAATACTCATTTTCCTAATAATTCTGCACTCCCTGTATATGTTTACAATATATATGATTATTGTAAACTTTTCAAGATGCCACACGTCCAGCAAATAAAGTAACAATGCTTTCATGAGTTGTTCTCAGCGAGGTCTGTTTACTCAGGGCAGATCCAGCATATTTGAGCATTCAGCCAGCCGTCCTCTCAAAAGAGCACTGTTTATTCAGGGCACTATGGGAACGCTGGTAACCCGGGCCACGCTGTAGACATGAACTCCTCCAGCTATCTTGATTTAGACGCTTTCTTTATTTCATGCTCTGCTCTACAGAAAACAAACCTTCAGTGGATATTAAATACGCCAGAGGAGAGTGTAGAAAAAGAGCAACGGCTCTAGTGATCAGTTTTCAGATTAGCTGTTGCGTTAGAAGTGTTGTTGTGTGTTTGATAGTGTATTTCTATTAGCAGTGATGGCAACGCTATTTCCTGCGATGGTTTCAAAATGACACAAAACAAGATTTCATAAAAACAATGCTGAGGAAGTACAGAAACACATTCAACTCTGAAAACCATCAAGTTTTTTTTTTCTTCTTGAAGATCATTTTATTATACATTTATTATATATTTATTGTCTGTGGAAGCTTTTTAAAAATTTATTTAAACAAGCGTTCAGCTCTTATTTTCAGTTAAGAAAAATATTAAATTTACAATCCAGTTCCATTTGTTAGCATTAGGTTACCTCATTAGGTAACATGAAAAAACATCTATTAATTGAACATACATTTTATAATCTATTATCTAATATTTTTTACTAGATCTTATCTATAAAGTATATTCATTTATAAACAAAGTACTATTTACTGAGAAAAAGGTTTGCTCATTGTTAGATAATGCATCAGCTTGCTGTAAAATACTAGCCCAAAATATTGAAAGTGAATCTCTTGTCAGCGATTATTATTATATATATTAAGAATTATAAAATATAGAAATCTTAAATATCTGAATTCATACAAATATGCTTATAAAAATGGTTGCTGTTCAATAAATCATTATTATTAGTAGTAGTAGTTACAATAGCCTAATGTTGAAAGTATTTTTTGTATATATTTTTGTAAAAACAAATTATTTTATACATATATTTTGAAGTATATTTGTTTGATGGAAACTGATTTTTAGGACTATATAATGTTACGATATAAAACAATTTCTACATTTCCTCAATAACATTATAAACACCTTCAATGCAAATGTGCTCAATTTATTGCATCTATAGTAAAATAATACTTAAAAAAAACTGACTGACCCCAAACTTTCATATTTGCTAAAATTTAAAACATAAATAAGACAAAAATTTCAACTTTTCTGGATTTTACATAGTGACTATCTGCACATTTCCCTAAAAGGATGTTAAAATACAACTTAAAAATGTAAATGTGAAAAAATAAACAAGTACAATTATGCTTTTATAAAGTTCATTTAAAAAAACAAAATGCTCCTTCGCTCTGTTAACCTCCAAAACAACCTTTCTTTGATTTTAAATATCTTATTTTATTAGTTCTCGGGTGTGAAAGCAGTTCAGAAATAACGAAGCTAAAGGCGTGTAGGCACAAGCCCACTGTGAGGAACAGACACACAAATATTACAGTCGAAGCCACAGCTCAGCTCTCCTCCATAACCGTCAACATTTACACTCCAATTTCGGCAGATCGGAAGCAAGCAGCGTGATATTTTAAGCCTCATGTTCATCATTCAAAACACAAAGATCCTGCTAATAACAAACCGTACGCTGTTTAAGGGCATACACTTCCTCTGGGCTGCGTTTGAAAAAGGAAACAAGTCCGAAAAAGCAAATTGTATGTAAAACGGCCCAGGCTGAACGCATTTGCATGTGCTTGAGTGTTTGTTTTGAGCTCACGCTAACTTAACTACAGTTGAAAACACGAGAAATACACACCAAAAATGGACAATGCCGCCAAGTACGGAAGCCTGTTTGTGACAGAAAACTAAACGAAACTAACTAGAGTTTTTTGTTTTGTTTGTGACTTTATCTTCTAATATAATCTTTTTACAGTTTTGACTGTTTGTCTCAAAATATGTGAGTTTGTATCTCACAATTCTGACTTATTTCCCCCTCACAATTCACATGTGACGATGGACCACAAAACCATGATAGGTTTGTTATGATAGAGCAACACATGGCGTTTGAAAATGCGGTATCTGACATTTTTTAAAAAAGTGAGCAAATACCCTTTAAATCTGTCAGAAAATGTACATGCTCGTGGCGACCCGAGTTTGATTCCCACCTCACAGTCCTAAGGCGATCTTTCCTCTTTCTCTGCTTCCCATGTCTTCCTGTCAATACTATACTGTCCTGCCTTTTAAAGTTAAAAAACCCGAAAAAATATATTTTTAAAAATATTAAAACAAAAATCTGTCTGAATGAAGTTCTTAGCAATATTATAATCTGAAATGAGGTTTTTATATGCAGTAGCAAATTTACAAAATGTCTTCATGAAACGAGAATTTCACTTGTATTTGAATGATTTTGGGCATAAAAGAAAAATCTCTTCTATTAATGGCTGTTCCTACAAATATAAGGTATAAACAGCAATATACACCTGTAATTTGCAGATATATATATATATATAAAAAGTCAAATTGGTAGACAAACTCACAATTCTAAGAAAATTTGTGGAATTGTTAGATATGAACTGTATATT
>CAIGQQ010033285.1:71526-99365 GCA_903798035.1 Danio albolineatus
AGCCTACTATGGCGATTGAGGCATTATGCGTGTGCGAATTAGAAATGCTCCAACTTTTCTTAAAAACCTACATCTTAGCACATTTTGGTGCTTGTGAGTTTGCTGAGACATTCTTCCACTGACACTGAAGGTACAGTAAACCTAAGATCCCCATGTCACTGCTAAGAGCACATTTGTAAAAAATAAACTCATCTCTCGCATTGACTGAGCTGTGGAACACAATGCTAAACATGTCTTTATCACTTATTTGATGTTTGAACATGTTTGAGATGAGGGTTTTCTTTGAGGAGGTAAATTTAGGAGTTTAGCTCATATATCTGACTGCTGGTAAATAAAGACAAAATTAAGTAAAACTGCGGGGGCCGAGAGAGCTTAGCATGCTGCAATTTAAGAAAACACATGCAATTACAAAAAACACCAGCAAATTAAGAAGAGATGTTCATCCGTTTGATAGCACACATGCTGCAAATCCTCTCAACGCATACACATTAAAAAACGTGCTGCATTTCTCACAACACAAACATTATTTAAACGTGCTGCATTTCTCACAACACAAACATTAATAAAACGTGCGGCATTTCTCACAACACAAACATGAATAAAACACGCTGCATTTCTTACAACATAAAAAAAATGGAACACCACCGAAATGTTTCAAGGAAACCCGAAAACATGACGGACGCCGATGTACTGTGAGTATTGCTCAGTGATGTTGTAGGTGATCTTTGAAAAGTGAGTTTTTTGTTTGTTTATTTTAATATCCCTGAAACATCCTCCTTGAAACATTTCTATTGTGTTGTGAGAAAATGCA
Source organism: Danio albolineatus (assembly GCA_903798035.1). NCBI lineage: Eukaryota > Metazoa > Chordata > Actinopteri > Cypriniformes > Danionidae > Danio > Danio albolineatus. Next base: position 72,338 of record CAIGQQ010033285.1, read on the forward strand.
GTGCGTTTTATAAAGTGTTTGTGTTGTGGGAAAATGCAGCATGTTTTAAAATTTTTTTTTAATGTGTTGGGGTTGTGAGGATTTGCAGCACATGTGCTCTCGGTCTCTCGGCCACCGTATAATACAGAATATTGAGAATGCAGTGCATTGTTGATGCATCATGATATCGAATTGAACAGAATCGATGATGTGAAACCGGTAATTGAATTGAACCATTAGAACAGCATACCCTGTGAAAAATGCTGGATTGCACACAATTCCTTCATGTTGTCGCAACACAAACCGATTAAGTTAACTTCATTATTTTAAACAAATTTAAGTGGACTGAACATAAAACAATTAAGTCGTAAACAAATTGTTGTTGGAACAAGCAGTGTAGGTTTTTGAGTGTAGGTTTACACCGCTAAGAATTTAACCAATTTGCAGTATAATAAATAGCAAAATCAAGTCTTTCTTGACCTAAAGAATTATAAAAATGTATTCTCATCTTAGTCTTGTAAGTTCAAGGTCACTGGCTTGCATGTAAACCTTAAGGCTGATTTATACTTCTGCGTCAAACGCATGTGTATGGTCCGGCGCTGCCTATGCACAGTCACATACCCCTCGCCGTGGCCATCGCTGACCCTCACCTCTCAAAAAATGTAAGTACAAGTAAGCATTGTGATTGGTCGGCTTGGTATAGCTGACGAGTGTGGGGGGGGTTGGCACACAAACCCGATGGAGCGAGTGTTTACAAGTGTCGAGTCCCGTGAAGGAGCTCCAGGTGGAAGCTGTTGCTTTGTGTTATTAAGTTATTGCATGTCTGCCAGTTCCTGCCTCAGAATGAACGAGTTTGAGCTACTTGTACCGATGGGCATTATGGGCACTGGCCCAGGGGCCCTTGGGCACTTGAGGCCCCTGCGAGGGGGAAAAATTGCTGATTTTGTAGTGTCTGTTCTGGCTAAGTGCAAATAGCGCACCTTGTTGGAATAAGCTACTGCAGTTGAATGATTCCTCGCCCATTACCGTACTAAAGAGCGCAGCTAACAGCAGAGCGAGTGGTGTAGCTCGTAAAGCGCATGGTAATGAGTTTTGACGCGATCGATCATGAACCCGCTTCGAATCCAGCGTCTGATGGAACACGTTCTTCTTTTTTTCCCCACTGCATATCAGACTTTGCCTACTCTTCATCACGAGGAAGACAAGTAGGAATCATTAATAAGTGTGTGTATCATGGAGGACTCAGATTTATAGACCTGGATTGGGGAGGTGTTATATCCAAATCATATGCATTATACGTTTTTAGAAGTTATACATTAAAAATACCCTTAAATATAAATATTTAGTACTGCTTTAGTGAATTTGAACAGGTATATTAAAATCTATTCATTTTCACTAGTTTTATTAGTTTTTTTTTTTTCAAAAGAATGCTTTAAAATAAGTTAATGGGCGCCACGGTGGCGCGTGAGTAGCACGTTCGCCTCACAGCAAGAAGGTCACTGGTTCGATCCCCGGTTGGGGCAGGTCCCGGTTGGGCCAGTTGGCATTTCTGTGTGGAGTTTGCATGTTCTCCTCCGGGTGCTCCGGTTTCCCCCACAGTCCAAAGACATGCGGTACCGGTGAATTGGGTAAGCTAAATTGTCCATAGTGTATGTATGTGAATGAGAATGTATGGATGTGTTTCCCAGAGATGGGTTGTGGCTGGAAGGGCATCCGCTGCGTAAAACAAATGCCGGATAAGTTGGCGGTTCATTCCGCTGTGGCGACCCCGGATTAATAAAGGGACTAAGCCGAAAAGAAAATGAATGAATGAATGAAAAAATAAGTTAAATATTTGTAGACTAGAAATATGTGCTGTATATCATTTATTTAAAAATGCAGGCAATACATTATAGATTAATTGTATTTTAAAAATATAATAATCTTCTTTTTTAATTCAACTATATGGGTGCGGCCAGGTAGGGGGCCCTACAAGACATTGTGCCCAGGGGGCCTCTGAATTCTTAATCCCGACTGCCAGCTAGCGTTTCTGAAGTGTTATTGTAGAGCAGCACATACAGCACGCAGAAGTATAAATGCACAGCTACGCGCAAGACAGTAGAACAGTAGAACTACGTGCACTCGACGCAGAAGTATACACCAGCCTTTAGCTATCAGCATATTAGTGTGCATGTAAACATGTTAGCAAAATCTTTCAAAAAATTGTGCTTGTTGTGTAAATGTAAACAGATTTATAATTCTCAATATTCCACCTCAAGTGGTGTTTATTAAAATAGATCTAAATAATAGCAGCACTGATTTCACATCTGCACTTCTAACGAAGGTTTAAATGTGTTTGTTTAGGAGCTGGATACACAAACTTGCATCCAGCAGCTCTTAAAATGGTCAGCGGGAGCGACACAGAAGGGTTTGCTTATTGTTAGCATTGGCTGAGAGAATGAATGCCAACCGGAATGTTTCCACAGGGATTGGCTCTCGGAAGCCACGGGCCAAAGGTCACTCACTCGCCGATCCATCTGCCAGGCGGCATCTGCGGACATCAGCCAATCATATTACACCACAAAAAAGGCATAGCTCAAAGGAAAGCTTCGTTCCCATGTATCAGGGTCAGAAGAACTGGCCTTCAGATCATTTTCAAACGGTTGTGAAAGGAAGCATGTCACGAATGAATACGATTAGACTCGTCGTACCGGATTTGTGTGCATGATAAACTCACACTGCAGGGTTCCTGGGGAGAGTATGTCTTCGTCCATGTCGTCCAGGTCATCAGATAGCAGGAGGTGTTGAGGTGTTGAAGGGCGGATGCCTAGAAATGCAGGGTCCACATTGAGGGCAGAGGCCAGAGACGACATGCCCGGGTTGTTGACGATATTAAAGTTCGTCAGAATCTCAATTTGCTGCCACCGATGGAGCTTTTCTCTCAGAGCTGCCGTCACTTCGCCCAGAGCCTGTCTGCAGATGTGAGAGAGACGAAAAGATTGGTTTGGATGATGTGAGGTAGTGCTGTGTACGTCATTGATATTGAGAAGTACAGTCCCCCTTTCTTTCATTCATTCATTTTCTTGTCGGCTTAGTCCCTTTATTAATCTGGGGTCACCACAGCGGAATGAACCGCCAACTTATCCAGCATTTGTTTTACGCAGCGGATGGCCTTCCAGCTGCAACCCATCTCTGGGAAACATCCATACACACTCATTCACACACATACCAGTCCCCCTTTCTAATAATTAGAAATCACCAAATTATTCCACTCTGTTTTCATTAATGCTGCCCTGTTTGTTTGGAACATCAACACTATCCCGGTTTCCATCACTCTGTGTTCATGTGCTTTTTGAAGTATCGCATGAGAAATTAATAATAGGCAAATTTCAGATAAAACTTCAATTTCGCACAAAGAAGTTTTTACACTCATTGATGTGGTTTTGGACTTGTGCGAAAAAGGATATATGCGAATAATGGGAGATGGAAAGAGTAAACATTACACCCACAAGACCAATCAGCTGTCTCCATTACGCTTGCCTTGTTTACTGTTAGGTACTAGGTTACCAACACTACAATCAGACGCTGTAACGACTTGATGGAAACGCACCTACGTAGTTCACGTTCAGATTTTTGAAAAGATTTGCCTCGCATCAAGATGGAAACCCAGCTTCTAATGTTTGTGTTGCACATCACACAAGTCAGTGTTTTCATCCAATCATTTCCATTGTGTTTGTCTTTTGGTTTCAAATCTTCACTGGAAAATTAATAGGGGTGTAACAGATCACAGTTCAAAACACACGGGGCCCGTGGATTGATACATTTTTTTTACAGGTAGATAATGTCAGGGTTCTGCCAATCCTGTCTTGTTAATCCTTGTCTTGTGGCAGAGTCCGGACACTAGCTCTGTCTAGTCCTGTGTGTTGTCCTTGTGTCTATGTATGGGTGCGGATTGTGGGCGCGCTTGGACCGTGCGCGCTTCCGTTTGATACGGGCGCGTGGGGTCTGGGCGTGTTCGCGATCGCGCGCTCGTCCTCGTGTTTGTTTTGTTCTGTCGGCATCGCGCTGCTTCATTCACAACGCCTCCGTTTAGTTTGCGATGGCGCTGGGATGAAGCATGCGCGTTGCATATGTGTGAGCGCACGGTAAGATGTTTTAATTTTATCGTGTGCTTGTGTCTTGCGTTCAGTCCTCTGTGTTTAGCACGTGGTGTGTGTTTACATACATCGCGTGCTTGTGTTGTCATGTGAGCACGCAGCTAATGAGTTCTCTCATTGGCTGCGTGTTCTGGTCTCTGGGAGTGCATGGCTTGTGTTATGCGCTCTCCTGTCTATTGTCTAGCCCCACCCTCCTTGTTAACCCATTATAGGTCTATTATGTTCACCTGTTTGTTTGTTAATCATGTCTGCTTTAAATTCTCCTCATGTCTGCTGTCCTGTGCCAGTTCGTCGTCGATTATACTCCTGTCTTGCCCTGTCCAGCTCTGCTCTATCCCTGCCAGCCCAGTCAAGTTTGTTTTTGATTGTTTATTTGTTTTGTTAATGTTTTCCCCCTCGGGGTAGTTTATTTTGCTGTTTGTTTTATTTTTATTATTAATAAATACCCATTTTGTTGCACTTGAGTCCTCGCTCTCCTTTCCCCAACCCCAACCCTGACAGATAAATCCTAAATTTGTAATGCTCACAAAGAGATCGCCTCTAGCGTCATTCAAATTACATGCATAAAAGCATTTAGGCTTTCCTGTAAAATATAAAGACGGCAGAAGTGGTAGTGGTGGGTTATTTGGAATATGGTGGGTTTCATTAAAGGTGTTTTCTGTCATTACTTCTTTAGCCAGTATTAACATATTCAGCCACAAGAATACTCATTAAAAGATCGGGATCTCAATAACCACACTACATAAATTCTAAATGATGGTGATTTTTATTAACCCTTCGAATCGCTGCATTCAAATCTGTGTTCGAAAAACGCAAAAATAGAGAGATTCAGTCTTTAGTCTTTTGAGTTAGTTATGAAGTTACAAACAGTTAAATAACACAGAAGTACTGGGATAACAAGATATAGTTTAGATAAAACCACTGATGTTTATGGTAAAGATTAAAATCCTTGTCATATGGATTTAATGATGTTAAAAAATCAATGTTGTGGGCAGCAGTTATACTATTTAACCAACATGTTGCCATCAAAAATATGCCACTGAATAATTCTTCAAAAGAATTTAATAAAAAATACATCTAGCAATGAAACATAAATTTTTATGAGTGAATAACTGAACAATTTATAGAAAATAAATATGGGTTGCACAAATTATAATGGTAGATTTATACATATACGTTATCAGCAACAGTAGTAGTAACCGTGGATTTTTCACACTACTGAATATTTCACAATTAATTTTTTTTTCAGCTGATTATTTCTTCATTTTATTTTTAATAAAACTCTTAAAACCAAAAGTTTCTTGCAGTACTTTTTTGTAATAAATGCAAGGCAAATTTTGTCTCCTCCGCTCTTTGGCTGATGAAAAGGTGGTACGCGTGGTTCTTCAAGTGGTACGCGGAAGAATCGCTGAATAATAAAAGAATAAAATGAACACACTTTTTAACCCTTTGACGCGTACGATAACACCGTTCTCAGACAGCATTGGCTGTTCCCTGAAGCGTACGAGTACACCGGAGTGCCTAAAATGTTTACTTTAGTGCATCGCGTCATCAGATGTTAAAAAAATCAAGCAAAAAGCTTGGCGCGGAGGAAAAGAAAGGCGAGCGGCACTTGCGCGAAGCGGATACACACGCGCTAGAGAAGCCCTTCAGCAGACCAGTCCGGGATTTGGGATTGCAGTTGCTGCAAACTTAGGAATACTGCATGTATGAATTGGTCAAGCACTGTATATGTGTGTGTAAGGGACAATCAACGGCTTGCAGTGCGTTAAAGGCTAGTGAAAGTAAAGATAATTTATTTCCCATCAACCTTTACACTTTAGTTTTAACATGCCGTTTTTTAAAGACACATTTATCTAAAGAAGTCTATACACATTAAATAAAACCTTCCCAAAGCTGTAGGCTTATGAAACGCCAATTCAAGGGCACAAAAGATGCATTTTAAAGAGATAGCAGCAAAGCATATTTCAGAAATCTGTTAAATGTGTAAGCAAATTTTGCAAAAGAAAAATATATCAGGACAGGTAGGAGAACATTCTGCTTTATTTATCTTCTTTAAATCAAAAGCAATCAGCCAAACACACAGGATCAGTGTAATATTACATTATTTACGGTCAAAAATATACTATGAAACTTTTCTCTGCGATCTGCCGAATTTCTCGCTTGAAAAACTGTTAAAACTTGATTGTGTGGCGTAGTTTATGAGTATTTTTCTAATTTTGCAGATTTCATGTCTGCCATTAACAGCCCTCATCGGTTTTCTGTGCAGCGCATGCAAGTTGCTATAGTAACTGTAAACGTTTGGGAGAAGCGCATTTATTTCGAACTGTGATCAAAACTGACTGGAACTACCTGTGCATTTTAACGAAAATAATGCACACCCTCCAGCCAATCAGAATCAACAATATCAACAGACCATGGAATTTATGCATTAATCACTGGCTTTTCTGACACACATAGACCTACTGTAAATGACGAGCAGTAAGCAGATCTAATTTCCAATTTAAATATGTAATTCCAAATCATATCAAAATACAAAATAACGTTTAGATTTCAAAGATATACAAATATGTCATCTGTACATGCATCAAAATGTATTTAAAAATGTATATGTGTATGACATATGGCCTATATTCATCAGGTCCAAGCAACATTTTCAGGTTTTGATGAATAGGCTAATATAGATCAATACTTCACATGTACATCAGTTTTACTTTTTAAGAACAGTGCCATTTTTAAATCCCTTTTGAAAGCATTTGAATTTAAACAGTGAAGATTTTTTTTTTTGGTCTGCAAGCACAGTTAATGTTGAAACTATTTATATTGTTTAAAGTGGCTGACAATAATACATATTCTTAATAATAGGAATTCATTTGTCTCCTTTTTGAACTGTGCAGTGCTGGTGCTGCTTAATAACGCCTTCTACGCTACTGTATTTCAATACTGGTCATTATGGTGGTACTTGGAGAGACAATTTCTTTCTGAGGTGGTACCTGGTGAAAAAAGTTTGAGAACCACTGGTCTATAGCATACATCCATGTTTGTATATTTGTAAACTGCAGCATGCATTTGTGGGAAACTCAATGAACTCAGTGAAAATGAAACATAACTTCTGAATCCAAATTGACTGATTTCAATCTTCTCCATTACAGAGCTTCTCACGAAAACAGCATTTTTCAAAACCATGGTGAGAGCTTTTGTGATCTTTTCTAACCATTAATCCATTTAAACCGTGGTTATAGCCTTGCTGTACACTGTTTTTATGCTTCTTAATGATTAATCCTGAAGAAAATAGCATTAATACTGTAGAAAATTAACACAAAATGCCATTAAAGTGAAATCTAATGTATCACATATGTGACAACTTAGCAATTTTTAAGAGCTGATTAAAACGCCCCCTTTTCATTCTCCTTGTGCATTGAATATTAAACGAACAAGACATTTCTCACAATGTCGACTCACTTGGCTGACAGGATTTTGTGATCAACATCATCCAGTGAGGAGCTGTGGGCCACATGGAACGTCCCAAACAGAGATCCTTTCTTCTTCTTGATCTTTTCAGCCTGTTATAGTGGACACAATTTCCTAGTTCAAGCCAGTGAAAGGAACAGTAAAAGCAGATTTCAATCATTGAATGAGTATCTCACCCCTTCTTTAGCCACTATGAGCTGTTTTTCTGCGCTCTGTTTCTTAATGTTGTAGTACTGCACCTCCACCTCGTGTGTGAGCTGCAGCCACTTCTGCAGAGCATCGGGAGGAGACCAGCCGCTCCTCAACTCCAGCTCCCTCTCGGCTTTCTTCAGAGCCATCCGCACCTTACACAAACACACGCGCTCATTAATATTGGCTGCATTTGAGGGCTTTGAGGTGGCGATTGTGCAAGGCCTCTTTTGCACCATTTCAGCTGTAACTCTTTGGGAAACCGCAAGGATGTTGCTGATGAGCGAAGAGAGGCAGGTGCATGAAAAGACTGTTATTTTAGGGTTTGATAGACTGATAGTAAAGCACCCTCTTGGAATAAATTTGTATTATGATAATCCTATTAATTCAAATTTTTGACTTAAAGAGCCCCTATTATGGGTTTTTGAAAATGACCTTCCATGCAGTGTCACACAGCTCTAAGTAGGCATAGGCCAGTATAAGATTCTGACGGTATGATAACCTTGGATAAAAATATCATGATTACTGCTCTAAAATATATTCTTGTTAAATATCTGGCTAATATATGGTTAAATATCTGGCTAAAAAAACAAAACCTTCTCTCCCTTTTGAACACAATATATTTTATTTTGTGAAACATTTAAAATATTTTGGCACAGTAAACATGTCAGGCTAAATAATTCAAGTGATTTATTGACTTCTGCAGTCTTCATTTGTTTCAAAAACATAGATGTCTTTACAATTTACACCTAAAAAATAACAACAAAAAATGTAAATTAAAAAATCTTACACATACCTTAGGAATGGTATAACAGAAAATTTTAGCGGTATGAAAACCTTGACTTTTTCCAAACTGCGCTATACCTTGAAAACGGTTATCGTCCCATGCCTAGCTCTAAGTTTAGTTTAGTTTAGTTTATTTGTTTACAGGGTCAATGCACATTAATAAACATTACTGTAAAATGTGCCAGAATTAGCCAAGAATGGCTATTTTTCATCTGTAGACCCCTAACAGAATGTTTAAAAAGTCACACCTAAAATAGAAGCATACACAGCATAATAACATAGAATACATTATCATTTATTCCATGGTCTGGTGAAATTCTTGATTCTGATTGGCTGGAGGGTGTGGTATATTTTGTTGAAATGCACAGTTAGTTCCAGTCAGGTTTGATCACAGTTTGAAATAAATGTGCTTCTCCCAAATGTTTACAGTTACTATAGCAACTCGCATGTGCTGCACAGGAAGCGAGGAGGACTGTTAATGGCGGACGGGAAATCCTTAGGAAAAAATAGGAAAATTAGGAAAATACTCATAAACTATGCCACAAAATCAAGTTTTACGAGTTTTTCAAGTGAGAATGTAGTTATTTTAAAGTCAAATCGGCCGTTTGTGTGTATGAAAAGCGTGTTTTAAAATTTTTTTGGAAGCTCCAGGCGGTCAGCGGCAGCTGTGCAAACGGCTCCCCCCCAAGGGAAGCTTTATGTCGGCCAGACCATCTCAAGACCCGCAGCTGGATCTAATCTCTTGCATCTCTGTTGTTAAAACGGGATACATGATTAATCTTTGGTGTATCTAATGGTCAGTCTTTGGACATTTGAACCTATAATTTGTTCTCAGGTGTTCTTGACCGATCGCAAGTAAGTTTCATAATTAATTTATGAGCGTAAATAATGTAATATCACACCGATCCTGCATGTTTGGCTGATTGCTTTTGTTTTAAAGAGCCCCTATTATGGGTTTTTGAAAATGAGCTTGCATGCAGTGTGTAACACAGCTCTAAGTGAAGTGAAATGTCCAGCTGAGGCTTAAATCTGAAAGTGCCCAGTGTTTAAAACTATTGATTCATCTATAAAAGAGTCGACTCATAGTTCCTCAAACGAGTCGCCGTGCTTACGAGTCTTTAGACGTTTTGGCATGACGTGAACATGAAACATAAGCCCCGCCCATTTGTGCATGCGCAGCCCCGGGAGATTCGAAACCCTCAATCCTGCAAAAAAGTTGCCAGATTGGGCGGTTTTAAGTTTGATTGTGCAGGTAAAAATCTGGAGAGGGTTTGGGCTGAAATCAGTCAGCTACATCTGGCAACACAGAGAAGAGCACTGTGCTCAGCTGGATATTGGAAGTGTGTAGATGAACCAGACATGAGACTTTGATGAGTCAGTAGTTGAGGCTTATTTCTGCAGAAATACCTCAGCATTAAACCCAGCCATGTGCTGTGTTCCCTCTGAGGAGTAGCTTGTAGTGTATCTGGTTAAATTGTATTCTCATATCGCGTCTAAAAGCATGTTGTAAACGCGATGCGTGCCGCTTTGTTTAGGGATTAAAATTGCCATGGTCACCATCAGCTCTGCTACACACGTGCGGCCGTGCTGTTTATAATGGTTCAGCTGTTTCCGCTATATGCACTAATACTGAATGTATGTCGCCGCTTTTACTTATGGTTAAGAAAAGAATGATATGCTGGGAGACCGGGGGGTTAGTTTTGGGGGTGAGGTGTCTGAAATACGGGCGACTCCCGATAAAAAAGAGTGTTAGCAGATTAGCCCATGCACACACTATGACTGCTTCAATATTGATAAGCCGTGGTGGGCATTCTCTCGCGCTGAGCGCTGTCGACCAATCGCAAAAGACTGGGTCATCGGTCCAATCAGCGAAGTTTAGCATCGCGCTAAGGAGGAGTTTTGGAACAAATGAATCACTGAACGATTAATATGTGAGTCGCTGGGATAATGAGGTAAAAATAAATGCATATTATAAGACAATGAAAGTGTTTTTTGACCATGCATGCATATCAGCCTGCTGTTGGAGACCCCCAAAACCAATATATGACCCTTTTTGATGTAAAATATGGGCTCTTTAAAGAAGATAAATAGAGCAGAATGTTCTCCTACCTGTCCTGATATGTTTTTTCATTATGCAAACTTTACCTATATTTAACAGCAGATTTCTGAAATAGACTTTGGCTGCTTCAAAGACTCTAGAATACACTTGAAAATGCGTATTTAATTGATACGGTACATTTTATAACATTTGTATGTTTGTTATGAAATGTAAATCGCGGAAATTTGGACTAATCTTATATTAGCAGATATAAACAGAACATGCTTTCTCTCTCCCTCTCTCTCTGTCTGCCTGCCTGTCAGCCTGTCACAGCTGATTCAGTGGACGGACTAGAAAATCGATCATGTAAAAACTGACAAAAATTTTGACAAATATTGCGCTGCAAAGAGCAAAACTATTTTAAACTTAGGCCTACCTTGGCAACAGAACATGGAATAAGCAGGATAATCAACGTCTTGCCGTGCGTTAAAGGATTAACGCACAACGCTGCGCGGCGTGTGGTCCTTTGCCTCCACGTCGTGCATTAAAATCCTTTAACGCACAGCAAGCCGTTGATTATCCCTTACTTTTTCCATCGTCTGGTGAAATACTTGATTCTGATTGGCTGGAGGGTGTGGTATATTTCGTTGAAACGCACAGGTAGTTCCAGTCAGTTTTGATCACAGTTCGAAATAAATGCGCTTCTCCCAAAAGTTTACAGTTACTATAGCAACTGGCATGTGCTATGCATGAAACCAACGAGGGCTATTAATGGCGGACGGGAAATCCTCAAAATTAGGAAAATACTCATAAACTATGCTCCGAATTCAAGTTTTGAGAGTTTTTCAAGCGAGAATATAGTTATTTTAAAGTCAAATCGGCCGTTTGTGTGTATGAAAAGCGCGTCTTTAAAAATTTTGAAAGCTCCAGGCGGTCAGCGGCAGCTCAGCGAACGACTCCCCCCAGAGGGAAGCTTCATGTCGGCCAGACCATCAAGACCCATGGCTGGATCTAATCTCCTGCATCTCTGTTGTTAAAACGGGATATATAATAAACCTTTGCTGTATCTAATGGTCAGTCTCTGGACATTTGAACCTATAATTTGTTCTGAGGTGTTTTTGACCGATCGCAAGTAAGTTTCATAATTAATTTATGACCGTAAATATCGCCCTGATCCTGCGTGTTTGGCTGATTGCTTTTGTTTTAAAGAAGATAAATAAAGCAGAATGTTCTCCGACCTGTCCTGACATTTTTTTTTCATTATGCAAACTTTACCTATATTTAACAGCAGATATTTCTGACACGTATTTATTTGATATGGCACCTTTTATACGATTTGTATTTTTATTATGAAATATAAATCGCGGAAATTCCGCTATACTGTACAGTAGGTATGCCAGGTATGTAAAGGTAATGTTCAGGGGGAAAAAAAGCTATTATACAGATCCTCCCTCGTCACAGAAGTGGTAGAAAGACAAAAGAAACATGTGACTGGGAACTCGAAACACACTCCAGGTAAAATTAAATAAATAAAGCAGAATGTTCTCCTACTTTACCCGATATGTGTTTCTTTTCCTAAATTTCCCTCCATATTTAACAGCAGCGATTTCTAAAAATTGGCCCTGGCTGCTTTCTCTTCATAATACGTATTCCTTAAGCGTATTTAATTGATATGTTTTTTTTTATTAGTATAATATTAATATTGTATGTTCATTATGAAATGTAAATCATAGCTCAGCTTTCGCAGTATTAATGTTAAGAGATAAACAAACAGATCCTCCCTCATCCCCTCAGCATGCAGATGCGCGCTCTCTCTCTGTCTGCCTGTCAGTCTGTCACAGCTGATTCAGTGGAGGGACTAGAAAATCTAACAATTAAAAACGGACAAAAATTCGGACAAATATTGCCCTGCAAAGAGAAAAACTAGTTTAAGTATAGGCCTACCTTGGCAACAGACCATGGAATGAGCGGGATAATCAACGGCTTGCCGCGCGTTAAAGGATTTTAATGCACTTCGCGGAGGCGACCACACTCCGCTGCGCGTCGTGTGGTCCTTTGCCTCCACGTCGTGCATTAAAATCCTTTAACACACGGCAATCCGTTGATTATCCCTTACATATAAAATACAGTAAAAAGAGTAAAAAACAGAAACAGATTGATGGCAGCAGAAGAAGACAAAAGCCACGAATAAACAGTACAAATAAGTATCAAGAAATACAGTACTAATGCTGACAATGCTGATTTGTCAATAACCAATTTTTAACATGTTACGGCTGCTGCCTGTTTGTGTGTGTGTCATGACGTCACTCACTGTTTGTTTCCTAGAGGGGTCCGCCTTTGCGCACCTGCAGCGAGTTGCGCTATTTGCAAATTGGCTATAAATATGGACCGAGATTGAGCTTTGACTTTACTGCCAACCATCAAGCTTCCTTTGTTGTCTTTAGTTTGTTGTTGTTGTTTTTCTTAAGTCTTAGTTTATCATGCTTTGTTAATTGTTGAGTTGTTAGTCTTATGTTAGTTTTGCATTTTTGTTGGAGAACGTGAGTTTTTGATTCTTTATTCCTTCTTGTTTAGTTGTTACACGTGATTTTGATTGGACTTTTAACATAAATTGGGGGCTCGTCCGGGATTGTTTATTTTGAGCAGACATTGTGAATAACTCCGAATAGGTAGAGTAAATCAGGGGGGCCGTGTCTAGCGCCGGTCCTCACAATGATTTACTATTTCTATATTTTTATTTATTATTTTAGTTTGTTATTTTTGGAGGAAATCTGGGGGAGAGGCGTGGCTTCTCAATTGGTAACCTCTGAAAACTAGAAAGGTCTTTAGTTAGTTATGAATAGTTGTTTGTTTGTTTTTTGTTTAATAATGGCAACTTTTGATTTTCATGATTTTGATTTGATTTGTGATGTTGTAATAAATTTGTTAGTGAGACAACTTGATTTATGTGTGCTCTTTATGTTGCGTTCCCTTGATGGATTAATTTTGTGTTTAAGAAAGAAAAGGGTTCGTAACATACCATGAAATTGAAAAGAACGGAAAGTAAGTGATCTTCTAATTGTTGGTGGGATAGAGTTCCATTCCCTAGCAGCTTTCACTGAAAATACCGACTGACTGAATTTACTTTTTTTGAGAGGAATAATACAATCCCCTCTTTCACGACCTCTAGTAGTTCGGTAAGCAGTCATTCTAACTTTCACAAACTGATTTAGTGGTGAAGTCGGGTTATGTAAAGTCTTAAACATTAAACAAATATGTACGTATTTAATTAAATTTTCCCAACTAAGCAGATTGTATTTTTTTAATATTGAACAATGGTGAAATTGAACTGATTTCTTATCAAGGGTTTTTAAGGCTTGTTTGTACAATGATTCGAGTGGCTTCAAAGTAGTAATGCTAGCTTTGGACCAAGTGATTAGTAAATGAAATTAAATGAATGTGAATTAAAACATCCAGCGGAGGTTTTAATCGGAAGTGCACAGTTGAAAACTGTTGATTCTTCAAGGCAAGAGTCGACTCGCAGTAGAATGAATGATTTGCTTTGAGTTCGGATCTTTTGTATTGACGTCGATACGCAACATCGCCAAATATGAAGTGCTGGATCTGGTAAACCGTAAATGCGGTTTACTTTTCCCTTTAAACACTAATGGAGCAGGGATCATGAGATTGATCATGACGCGTAGATTAATATCACTAAGAGATGGCCAGAGATGCAGCTGTGGGGAAAAGAGGGTTAAATGTCATTTTCATAACAATACCACAGTTTACCATGTGCTATGTTTCTGTTCCTGTCATTTTTCTGATGATTGATACAATAACCTATGCTGCAACAGTGTTTGCTATTAAAGGAAGTATCAGCAAAGACTACTAATGTACGGGACTGTCAGTAACTGTTACACAGTTTATACCAGAGGTGGGCAAACTTTTTAGACCAAATTCTTCAAAAAATAACTTTTATTTATAGTGTCAGTATGCACGGAACATGTAATTTTGGACAGAAACATGTCACATTAACACAAAACAGATTTTTAAATATGTTATTATTGAGTCAAATTTACAAGTCTAATTAGACTCTTGAAAAGGACACTGTTTCATAAATGTCTTTTGCTGGGCTTTTAAGTTTGAGGCAAGTCTTGTAGCCTTGTTTGCCTTTTCTGCAGGTGACAGCATAATTCGAATGTTTGCTTGAAAAATTCCTTTACTGAGTTTATTTCTTCTGTTGAACACAAAACATTTTTGAAGAAGGCTGAAAACATGTAACCATTGTCTTCTATAGTATTTGTTATTTTGTTTCCCATGTTTCAAGCTTTCTTCATAAGATTATCCTCAGTGTTCAACAGAAAAAAGGAACAAATACACGTTTGAAACCTTGAGTGTGACTAAATACTTAGTAAATGTTCATTTTTGAGTGAACTATTTTCCCTTCTTCTTCTTATTGTCCCTAGTTCTTGTGGTGATATACCTGATCCAGCTCCTGCTCTGCATATTTCCGTCTGCTCAGCTCGTTTTCTGTTCCCTCGCGCAGCTCTCTGAGTCTCTGCGCCTCCTCCTTGGCTGATTCAATTTCGCTCCGCATCTCTCGCTCCAAGTTTACCTTCTCCTCCTCCACCGTGTGATGCTCCTCCTGTGCGATCTGCAGCCTGAACACAAACACATGATCAATCTCTAGATCAATGGTCTCAAACTCAATTCCTGGAGAGCCACAGCTCTGCATAGTTTAGCTCTAACCACCTCCAACTCACACCTGCTTAATGTCTCTAGTAGTCTTGAACACCTTGATTAGTTGGATCAGCTGTGTTTGATTAGGGTTGGAGCAAAAAAGTGCAGAGCTGTGGCCCTCCAGGAATCCAGTTTGATACCTATGCTCTAGATCAGTGGTTCTCAAACTGTGATACACGTACCACTTTTAACCCTTTGACGCGTACGATTAAACCGATTAGATCAGTAAATTGATTTTAATAGGCTAAACCTTTATTTTATTTTCAGTTTTCTAATGTTTGCTATGTATTTTTATCAACTGAAGCTAATTTCCTCCCTGTATTTGTAACTTTGGGGTTGTTGGGGGCGTATTTCATATTTTTATATCCAAATGATGACAGGTATAGTTTAATCACTTGCATTTCTGACACAATAAGTCTACTCTAACATTGAGTAAGCAGATCTAATTTTTAATTTAAATATGCAAACCCAATTCATATATTTAAATACAAGTTAATGTTTAGATTTTAAATACAAGTAAGTCATATATACATGCAACATAAAGGGAGTGCAGAAATATTAGGCAAGTTGTATTTTTGAGGATTAATTTTATTATTGAACAAGCATGTTCTCAATGAACCCAAAAACTCATTAATATCAAAGCTAAATATTTTGGAAGTAGTTTTTAGTTTGTTTTTAGTTTTAGCTATTTTAGGAGGATATCTGTGTGTGCAGGTGACTATTACTGTGCAGAATTATTAGACAACAAAAAACAAATATATACCCATTTCAGTTATTTATTTTCACCAGTGAAACCAATATAACATCTCAACATTCACAAATATACATTTCTGACATTCAAAAACAAGCCAAAAACAAATCAGTGACCAATATAGCCACCTTTCTTTGCAAGGACACTCAAAAGCCTGCCACCCATGGATTCTGTCAGTGTTTTGATCAGTTCACCATCAACATTGCGTGCAGCAGCAACCACAGCCTCCCAGACACTGTTCAGAGAGGTGTACTGTTTTCCCTCCTTGTAAATCTCACATTTGATGATGGACCACAGGTTCTCTATAGGGTTCAGATCAGGTGAACAAGGAGGCCATGTCATTAGTTTTTCTTCTTTTAGACCCTTTCTTGCCGGCCACGCTGTGGAGTACTTGGACGCTATGATGGAGCATTGTCCTGCATGAAAATCATGTTTTTCTTGAAGGATGCAGACTCCTTCCTGTACCACTGCTTGAAGAAGGTGTCTTCCAGAAACTGGCAGAAGGACTGGGAGTTGAGTTTGACTCCATCCTCAACCCGAAAAAGGCCCCACAAGCTCATCTTTGATGATACCAGCCCAAACCAGTACTCCACCTCCACCTTGCTGGTGTCTGAGTCGGATGGAGCTCTCTGCCCTTTACCGATCCAGCCACGGGCCCATCCATCTGGCCCATCCATCTTTCTTACCTTGGCCATGTCTCTGAGTATTGCACACCTTGTGCTTTTGGGCACTCCAGTGATGTTGCAGCTCTGAAATATGACAAAACTGTTGGCAAGTGGCATCTTGGCAGCTGCACGCTTGACTTTTCTCAGTTCATGAGGCAGTTATTTTGCGCCTTGGTTTTTCCACACGCTTCTTGTGACCCTGTTGACTATTTTGAATGAAATGCTTGGTTGTTTGATGATCACGCTTCAGAAGCTTGGCAATTTTAAGAGTGCTGCATCCCTCTGCAAAATATTTCACTGTTTTTTGACTTTTCGGAGCCTGTCAAGTCCTGTTAACGCATTTTGCCAAAGGAAGTTGCCTAATAATTATGCACACCTGATATAGGGTGTTGATATCATTACACCACACCTCTTCTCATTACAGAGATGCACATCACCTAACATGCTTAATTGGTAGTAGGTTTTCGAGCCTATACAGCTTGGAGTAAGACAACATGCATAAAGAGAATGATGTGGTCAAAATACTCATTTGCCTGATAATTCTGCACTCCCTGTACATTTCAAGAGTTTATTTATAAATATTATGACTTATAGCCTACATTTATGAGTAACTTGATGAAAGGGCTACCTTATGATAATACGTTTTAGTTTTCTTTTTATTTCTTAAGAACAGTGCCATTTTTAATCAACTTTAAAAGCACATTTTAATTTATACATTGAAATGTTATTTATTTTTTTTAACCTGTAAGCAACGTACAGTGTTAATGTCAAACTATTTAGAATGCTTAAAGTGGCTAAGAGTAATAAATATTCATAATAAGAAGAATTAATCTGCCACGTTTTTTAACTGTGCAAAGCTGTAGCTGCGTAATTAGGCCTAATTGGTGGTACTTGGAGAGACAATTTTTTTCTGAGGTGGTACCTGGTAAAAAAAAAAAAGTTTGAGAACAGTTGCTATAGATGAACTGTTTACTTCTTGCTAAACCTGATTAATACAGTACCACTCGCTGACCTGCAGGTGGCATACCGCATTAATGAGTGAGCATGAAAAGGGAACTGGGTCTACAAGACTCAACCACACCTCTTCCTTCTCCGAACAAGATGTGGCCTGTTCAGTGTGGTAGTTCTGTAGTAAAACGTCCTTACAGTGTTACAGGGAAATTCATCCTCCACATTGGAAGATGCATATGGCTAAATTTAGCTGCGTTCATGTGACTAAAATGATGCACTTTCAAGTCTTGCTCTGACGAGGAGCATCTGATTCAATTTAAAATAATTGAAATCATCTTATCTGCGATATGTTCATACAGTGTTATCTTCTCTAGACTTTCAGCTGATTCCTTTT
The DNA here is from genome assembly GCA_903798035.1 of Danio albolineatus. Classification (NCBI taxonomy): domain Eukaryota; kingdom Metazoa; phylum Chordata; class Actinopteri; order Cypriniformes; family Danionidae; genus Danio; species Danio albolineatus. The sequence goes on from CAIGQQ010033285.1 coordinate 90,417, forward strand.
TTCCCCTCCTTTATTAGTCAAAGGAAAAGAGGAATAAAAGGGGTGGAAGGATAATAGAGGAGTGGGCTATCAGGCTTCGCTCATGCTGATGTAGTCTCAGTTCAAACAGGAAGCGAGGTATAAATCAAACTGTCACTGACATGACAGTGGCCAAGAACATTACACACACTGAATAACTGGGAAGGAGAGCAGAAGATAAATGGAAAGGAAGAAAATGAACTACATAGAACAGCTACACGTGTTTATAAGGGGAAAAAACTGGAAGGACAGACATACAAACAGAGACAGACAGTCAGACCTGACACTGATAGACAGAAAAATAGCTTCATAGAGACAGAAAGATAGAGACAACAGACAGAAGAAACGTGTAGACAGAGAGATGAACAGCAGATGGATAGATAAATAGATAATAGACAGACATAAAGATAATTTGATAAAGACAGAAACAGACAATACATACAACTTGAAGAAAAGTCAGAAAAACATATACGTTTATATAGACATAGACAGAAGAAACGTGGACAGACAGACACAGGCAGGCAGATAGACAGAAAGATAGTTTCGTAAAGACAGAAAGATAAAGTTAGACAAGCAGATAGATAGACATTTATATATAGACAAGGGATGGGGAAATGTGTAGACAGAGAGACATAAGGATGAACAGATATAAAGACAAAGATAGTTTGATAAAGACAGACAGATAGACAGAAAAGACAGATAGATATGCAAGCACATATGTATATAGTGACAGAGATAGAAGAAATTTGTGGATGGACGGACAGATGGGCATACAGACAGACAGACGGATGGATGGAAGAACTAACAGATATATAAATAAACAGACAGAAAGATAGATTGATAAGGACAGCAACCTACTGACATACAAATAGACAAAGATAAATGTGTGTATATTTATATAGATATATAGTGAGGGAAAAAATTATTTGAATCCCAGCTGATTTTTTAAGTTTGCGCACTAACAAAGAAATGATGAGACTATAATTTCAATGGAAGGATTATGAGAGACAACAATAACAAAAAAATCCAGAAAAATGTGTTTAAAAAAGGTTAGAAATTAATTTGCATTTCTATGAATGAAATAAGTATATGATCCCCTATCCGTCAGCAAGATCTCTGACTCCCAGGTGGATCTTATACAGGTAACGATATATTATGATTGTATTAAGGTCATGGAGTGGCCTAGTTAGTCTCCAGACCTTAATCCCATAGAAAATCTGTGGAGGGAGCGGAAGGTTCGAGTTGCCAAACATCAGCCACAAAACATTAATGAGAGGATCTGCAAAGAGGAGTGGGTCAAAATCCCCCCTGAGATGTATGCAAACCTTGTTTGCCAAGTACAACAAACGGCTGACCTCTGTGATTGCCAATAAAGGTTTTGCCACCAAGTATTAAAGCACGTTTTTCAAAGGGATCAAATACTTATACATTCATAGAAATGCAAATTCATTTCTAACCTTTTTTTTTGTTATTGTTGTCTCTCACTGTTCAAATAAACCTACCATTGAAATTATAGACTGATCATTTCTATGTTAGTGGGCAAAATTACAAAATCAGCTGGAGTTCAAATATTTTTTTCCCTCACTGTATATGGACAAGAGACAGAAGAAATATGTAGGCAGACAGACAGAACGATAGATCAATAGATGGATGGATGGATGGATGAATAGATAAACAGACAGAAAGAGAGTTTGATAAGGATGGACAGACAGACAGACAGACAGACAAACAGAGACAGACAGACAGACAGACAGAGAGACAGACAGTCAGATAAATAAATATATAGATAAATATATATATAAATAAACAGACAGAAAGATAGTTTGATAAGGACAGAAATCTACCGACATACAAATAGACAGATAAGACCGATAGATAAATGTGTATATAGACACGAGACAGGCAGACAGACAGACAGACAGAATGATGGATGGACAGACGGATGGACAGACAGACAGAGACAGACAGATAGATAGATAGACAGACAGATATATAAATAAACAGATAGGAAGATAGTTTGATAAAGAGAGACAGACAGTTAGACAGGCAGACAGACAGACATATAGTTAGACAGACAGACAGATAGACAAGATGGCGCCGATGACGATGGCTGCCTCCGTGTCGTGCTCGGCAGTAGTTTTTGTGTTTTTGTTAGTTTGTCCTGTTTTGAGTCACATTCCTACAATTAGTTTCACCTGAGACGAATTGTTGGACATTCGGACGCATACACCACCAAATATTTTTCCAGACTTGGACTTATGTGATGTTTTGTTGGACATTGTAGTCGGCGGAGCTGCGGTGCTGCTCAAACGCTTTCAGGCGCGCAGACGAGGGAAGCATGCAGGCGCGCTTGTGAAACTCAGACAGTGCGGATTTCGAACCGCATTGCCACGCATCCATCTCACAAATCTCCGCTCTCTACCCAACAAAATTGACGAACTCATTCTGCTCTCTCAGACAAACAAGGATTTTATGCATTCTGCTGCTCTGTGTTTCACGGAAACCTGGCTGAACGACACCATAACGGACAACACGCTTCACCTACCCGGCTATCAGCTGTTCAGAGCGGATCGCGACGAAGAAACGATGCGGAAATCGCGCGGCGGCAGGACGTGCTTTTACATCAATCAAAGGTGGTGTACAGATGTAACAGTTTTAAAGAAGATGTGCTGTCCAGATCTAGAAGCAAACAGAAACTAGCAATACAGAAACTAGCTGATCAGATCACGGAAACAGAGCGACAGCAGCCGGACTCTGTTTTAATAATTCTCGTATAATGATTAAATATAGTAATACGCCTGTACATACACTTGTCCATTTGTATATTTGCATCTAACACTTCTGTTTTTAAATATATTTATTATCTGTTTTTTGTCCTGTCTCTGTAATTCTGTTGCACTGTAGAAGCTCTGTCACGAAAACAAATTCCTCGTATGTGTGAACATGCCTGGCAATAAAGCTCTAACTGATGTTTTCATCCAGATAGATAGATAGACAGACAGACAGACAGACAGATAGTTTGATAAAGAGAGACAGACAGTTAGACAGATAGACAAACGAGGACAGACTTAAAGCTAGACAGACATTGCTAGATATAAGCACCGGTTGTATCAAACAGGACAGACGGGATGTGGATCAAAGTGTAAACGAGGTGTCCTGACCTCTGTTCCAAAGGGGATTTAGAGTGAAGGACATGACAGAAATGCTCGCCCCGCCCCCCCCCCCCCCCCCCCCCCCCCCACACACACACAGAGATCAATGTGTTTCTCTGTAACACCGGCCATACTTGCACAGTGACTTAATCACACCGTACTCAACAAACATTCCTCCGCCACAGCTTTTCCTCCAACAAACTAACACACCAAACCACATCCTTCTTCCTTATAAGGCCATTGCTTTAAATTAATGCACCGTAAAGAAAGGAAGTTTGAATCATGAGCTTCTCCGAGACCTGTGACCTCTGAAAAAAGACAGAGACGGGTTTTCTGTTCTGCCTCGGCGCAGCGGGCGCCAGCTGAACTGAGCGTGCAGTGTGATAGTGTGACTGTCTGAAGCTGGGATTCAGCACAGCACTGCCCGTCCTTTTGCCATTTAAGGACTTTGGAGGGATGCTTGCATCACCCTGCTAGAGTCTTTTGACCTGAACAGACAAAGACAGTAGGAAATAAAAAAACAACGCTTCCACTGGACACACAAATTCCTGGTTTCGTATTTTTTTTAAACAAGACTCTCTTGCATTTAAAGTTCGATGGAAAACAATTAAAGAGATTTCACCCAAAAATGAAAGTACTGTTATTAATTACTCACCCTCATGTCATTCTAAACCCTAGATACCTGCAAAACCAAGGACTTTATTTAACAGTCTCTTCTCCTCAGTGTCAGTATAGGGCACGTGTTTATACACTGTGCACTGATGTATAGCCCAGATGCTCGGACATGACTTCCTCTGTGTGAATTAAAGCACAGGTGCATCTGAAGTAATACTTCATAGGTGCAACCGAGCACAAGATGCATATAGAGCATAAACAGCACCCTATACTGACACTGAGGAGAAATAACTGTTGAATAAAGTTATTATTATTTTATGTCCGCATAAAAATATTTTGTAGCTTGATAATATTCCAAATGAAACACAGAAGCATATGATTTCTGTCTATTTTGAGATGTTTTTTTGTATTTTTTTAGACTTTGAACAAGTCGGGGCCATTACTGTCTATGGGGGATCAGAAAGCTCAGATTTTACCCAAAATATCTTAATTTGTGCTCCAAAAACAAACAAAGGTCTAAAACTTTTGACTGAAACTCTCTAGCCAAGCTGTCCAGATGAACGCCAAAGTGACCTTTTAGCCATAGCAAGAGAAGCTGTCTTTCTTTATATTGCACCTTCACAATCTCACTAACCCATTCGAGTTTCCCTAAAAGGCTGGCTTGCATTAAAGACAAAAGTACGAGAGGACAGTATAAAATACAGAGGATCTCGGTGGGTAACAAGTTCAACATTGCAGCTGGAATTGCTCTTCAGTTCAGGTCTGAACAACTTCACTAAAGATCTCTATCTCTGCAAGTCGGCTTACAATGTCTTACAATGATGTTTAAAAGAATTTGGACTGAAAGCCTCTGCAGTGATTAAACCTTCATCAGAAGAAAGAATCATGAGACTAAACTGACCTTTCTGAGGAGCCTGTTGTGTGGACAGAGATCTTAAGTGATGAAAGTGATGGCATCCTTCAAATGACAACTAAAAACCCATCTCTTCAGAGAACACCTGAACTAGGGATGTGCGATTAATTGAAATTAGGGCTGTGCAATTAATTGTAATCGCAAAAAAAAAAAAAAAAAAAAAAAAGGGATTCACTATTTAAGTACATGTAATATCTATTTAATGCAATTTTATCTATTAATTTATTTAGATTTTTGTTCACGTTCCATGGCGCATGATTTTAATATGTTAACCAGTCAGAGCTGACACAGCACACTGGGCAATTACAGCTAAGCTAAGCGAGAGAACGATGTTAACCAATAAGAGCTCACTCTGCGAGTGACGAAATTGTGCGGGAGAACCGAATAGGTGGTTTTGATTTACGTTAGTTTTTATATATTGTTATGACTGGAATTGAGGTAAGTTAATCTTTATTTTTTTTCATTTTTTAAGACAATTTATTACAGTTTTGTTTATTAGTTTTGTTTATCAGCAGTTAGTACTACTGTGTACAGTGTGTGTTTAACTAGTTGAGGTTAGTTAATCTTAATTTGTTTTATGTTGTCTGTTTTAAAGACAATTTAACAACAGTTTTATTTATTAAACTTAATACTATATTATTTCATTGTGAAATGTTTTGTTACACACTTATTGTGCGCTGAATACATTTAGAGTGTATGTAGCTTGTTTGAAAAGCAAAAACAGCTGCCAAAATAGCAAATAAAATTGCAATATTTAATATATATAAAAAAAAAAACGCAATATGATTATTTTGTCCATATTGCACAGCCCTAATTGAAATTGTATCGAAATCACGATTTGGACTTGCTCGATTTCTAAATCATCTTACAGCACAATCTTTCCGCAGTAAGCTATTTGAACCAATCTTAACGCAGTGCGCCTAAACAGAGCACGAGAACAGGAGACTGAATAGCCTGCGTATACAGGGATGATGGGTTCAGCACAAGAGGACTTGGTGCCAAAAAATGTTTGGTGTGGGATTACTTTGGATGCAGGAAGGCTGATCTATCGCAAAACCAGGTAATTTGTACGTCAGCCATATATTGCGTCTAAAAACACATGAAAAGGGCGAGGCACGTCGCTTCCTTCAGCATTTTCAACATGCTTTGCGGTCATTCCTCTGTCATTGCTCGGTAACCATCTAACGTTTCCTCAGAGGATGACATACTAACAAAACATTGCTACAGTTCCTATACAGGTTTTATTTATGGAGAGAATTAAAAAGCATTGGCTGTTCGGGTGTCTTGTGTTTGTCTCAGGTAACCGAAATGTGTAAATTCCATACAAAGTATGAAGCTTAGTATGAAGTATTCTCTATCTCCACCTAGGGATACTCATCCCGAGGCCCCCTGAAACTATACAGCACCACGGATGTGATCCAAGACCTGCAACAAGACGATCCCAAGGTTCCATAATCCTGGACCAGGCTGTATCCTGAGCAGCTGCTTGGTGCATGGAGGAGTGGACAGCATGAGACTGATTCCTGTGACGCTCCAAGGACAGACGTCCAGCCTCCGGCACCGAGAATACAGCTCTGCACAAGACGTGTGGCCATAGGAGAAATGGTTGTGTCCAACTGAGCCTGGTTTCTCTCAAGGTTTTTTTAATTCTTCACTTTCGCCAATTGGTGATTTTTTTTTCTTTGCCGCTGTCGCCACTGGCTTGCATGGTTCGGGACTTGTAGGGCTGCGCACCGATGGATTTGCTCTTCAGTGTTTGGACTCACAGTAGTGAATATTAAACCACATTGAACTGAACTAAACTGAACTTCAACACTGAAAACTGGACTGACACAGTTTCAATTAACTATAACCTTCTATGTGAAGCTGCTTTGACACAATTTGACAAAAACGCTATACAAATAAAGGTGAATTTAAATTGAAGCTGATTAGTCAGCTCTTGTTACGTGACTCACCGTGCGGCATTTTAAAATGTAAAGTTTAAAGTTTGTCTGAAAAGAGATGGGGTGACACGGTTAGTTGCGGTGGGTAGCACTATCGCCTCACAGCTAGAAGGTCGATGGTTAAAGTCCTGGCTGGATCAGTTGACATTTCTGTGTGGAGTTCTCCCCGTGTTCACGTGGGTTTCTGTCAAGTGCTCCGGTTTCCCTCACAAGTCCAAAGACATGTGGTATAGGTAAATTGGGTACACTAAATTGGCCATAGTGTATGTGTGTGAATGAGTGTGTATGGATGTTTCCCAGTGATGGGTTGCAGCTGGAAGGGCATCCGCTGTGTAATACAAATGCTGGATAAGACTCACAAAAGACGCGATATGTGAATGCATTCACGGCAGCGTAACAAAGAGGTCTATGATCTATGAATTTCATGGCAGCGTTACAAAGAGGTCTATGATCTATGCATGGCAAAACAAATCTGGACACACACAAAACTACTTCTGATATTTGGTCAAGCAGAACACTGGAGCCTTACCTAAGTTTAACAGTGCGCACATGCGCCCACACATACACACACTTTCTAGAGAGAATTTGTTACAGCTATACTGATTTTGATTTTATGTCTGTTTTAGAGACATCCTACAGGTCTTTGATAAAGATCTGATGGTTTTCCTTTTGAAATATGTTTCAGATTCACACTGCAAACACAGATTCAGTCTGTCTGTGTCAAAATCGTGATTAAAATCAAATTCACAATATTGCTCAAGAAAATCGAGATAGGTGTTATTTGCCCATATCGCACAGCCCTAACTTGAACCACGGTAAACAAAACCAAAACCACCTGTAGAAACACTACTCTCTCTCTCTCTGTCTGGAGAACTCCTACTCTAGCACTAAATTCTCTGAGCACAAACAAGTTACTTGGTATAATTAGCACTTCTTGTGTGTATTGCCTTGTTGAATTGCTGAAAACCTCCTCAACTGTAAGCTGCTTTAGACCAGTGTTTCTCAAGATTTTTTTTTTCACCAAGTACCACCTCAGAAAAACATTGTCTCTCCAAGTACCACCATAATACCCGATATTGAAGTACAGTAGCTTAGTAGGCCTAATGAAGAAGCTACAGCACTGCACAGTTCAAAAACAAGGCTGATTAATTCTTCTCAATAAGAATTTTTATTATTGTCAGCCACTTAAATGAAAGGTTTAGGCTATTAAAATCAATGTTCTGATCACATCGGTGTTATCGTACGCGTCAAAGGGTTCTTAGTGTGTTCATTTTTTTTTACTTTACATATTCAGAGATTACTCTAAGTACCTCTAGAAGGAAGCTTGTGTACCACTAGTGGTACGCGCACCACAGTTTGAGAACCACTGATTTAGACTAAAGCATCTGCAACATGACAATGTAAATGTAAAGCAAGTTTAATATATTTAGTTCTGATGGGAAACTTATGTTCTTTGTCAAACTGGATAAAGACTGAAAAGATTGTAAAGAGGTCAGTAAAGAATGCAACAAAGGCTTTTGCAGCTAAACCTTCAACATGTTCAAAAACCACAGCAACATTTCAGGCCTAAACCTAGTTATAAGAATAATCACATCAATGTTTTATTCAAAAGCTGTCCAGTTGCCAGATCTTGTATGATACTCATCACTCCAAACAATTGACACAATGTGCAAATTTCTGACCTCAACCTGGCAACCTTCAACCCAGTTGCACTGCTGAATTCTACAGTGCACAGATAGTATACATAGGAGGTCAAAACTAGCACCAGAAATGAAAAGTCATTTGTTCCACAATGTTTAGTGGCAGTGCAGTGTTTGTTCAATCTGAAGAAAAAATGGATTGTGATAGAAATAATAATAATAAAAAAACAAGAGTAAGTCACATTATAACCATTTATATCTAACGATAATAATCATTTATTATCAGAGTATCTATTTATGTGAGAAAATATTGTTCATGTTAATGAAAATTATATATTCATAGCATGATTTGGTGGTGTATTTATCATTTAAAAGAGTGACTTTCCAGTCGGAAACAGGACAAAAAACTGGGACTGTCCCCAGAAAACAGGAATTTTTGGTTTCCCTAACCACAATCCAAGGTATGTTAGCACTTTTAGAATCACTTCACATCCTGTTGCACTAGGCTATTTTCTTTATTATGATCTGAGGACTATCTAATAAGAGAAAAACCTTTGTGTTTTTGTTGTTTTTTTGCTTGAGATGTGACAAAACTATCTTTGAAAGCATGCTAACAATTCATCTGAATTCTTTACAGTAATTACTTTTCTTGAACTCCTTGCTAGCTG
>CAIGQQ010033285.1:119365-139187 GCA_903798035.1 Danio albolineatus
GAGAGATTTGATCATACAAGATTTGTGTGATTATATACATTTTATATTTTTTAATCATGTTTTTTTCTGACTGTTAACAGTATTTTACAAATTTGAAGTTATAAATAGACAAATTCCCCTCAGTATAAAGCTTATTATACATAAAGTATAAAGATTCTTAACATGTCAAACAAAACATAAACAATAATCCTGAACCATAATTGACTTTTTCTAATGTTTAAATATTTATGATATAAATGTATTCAATTTAGTTTAGTAAATTAAATAATGCCTAATTGCATTTTTTAGCTTTTAATTCCAAAAGAATGTGTGCCAATCTTAATGTAATCAGTCAACTCTGGAAGCATGGTTAGAGCTGCTTTCTAACATATAACCCTATTCACCGCAGCCTTAAATCACACAAACATGCATAGCTAGGCCTACAAAACTAAATAAGCACAAATATTTTTAAACACAACACAAAAAAAAGAGAATTAAACAACGGCTTTTTAATTAAACAGTCGCACACAAGTCTAGACTTGGCTATTTTTGATTTCTAGAGGGAGTTTCTGTTTACAGCACTGTGTATTTGCATAATTCAGCTTTTGGCTGAAGATGTAAAGCCAACAGTAAACAGTTGATTTGACATATTCACCTACAGTATGTAAATGCAGACAGTTTGACCGGCTCTAGATCCTCAGATCAGCGCTGACTGTGGTAAAGGTTATGCTCACAAGACTGGCTATGGCCTTGGTCAGCAGTGGTGCTGTTTACCCAGAGGCCTCAGATGTGGCATTCTCATGAAAAGGGAATCGCATTGGGTGATTCAGAGAGAATACTGACTGCATTTTATATATATAAGCATCGTGCCTTTCTAAAATGAGGGGGGCGGTAGATGCACAGCAGAAGCATTTCCTTTTAAATGGAATATACAGGAAAACTGAAACGTCTGGTTTTGGACCACAATAAATCATTAGTATAGGGTAGGGCTTCCTTTTGTGGCCAATACAGCATCAATTTGTGTTGGAAATGACAGATACAAGTCCTGCACAGTGGCCAGAGAGATTTTGAGCCATTCTTCTTGCAGAATAGTGGCCAGGTCACTATGTGATGCTGGTGGGAGAAATGTTTCCTCACTCGCTTCTCCAAAACACCCCAAAGTGGCTCAATAATATTTAGTTCTGGTGACTGTGCGGGCCATGGGAAAAGTTCAACTTTACCTTCATCTTCATCAAACCATTGTCACCAGGCTTTCATTTTATTATTGCAGTTTTTTCTGCAATTGCCATTGTATGTTCATTATTACTCATTTATTCATTCATTTATTTTCTTTCTGGCCTAGTCCCTTTGTTAATCTGGGGTCGCCACAGCGGAATGAACCGCCAACTTATCCAGCACATGTTTTATGCAGCGGATGCCCTTCCATCCATACATCCATACACATCCATACACACTCATTCACACTCATACACTGTACCGCATGTCTTTGGAATGTGGGGTAAACCGGAGTACCCAGAGAAACCCACGCGAACGCAGGAAGAACATGCAAACTTCACACAAAAACGGCAACTGACCCAGGCGAGGCTCAAACCAGCGACCTTCTTGCTTCATTATTATACACATCGCAATAAAAAAAATTCCCTGTGCAAAGGATCATGGTTGCCTGAAGTGTCCATCAGTTGTACCCTTCAAAATCCTTAATTCCGAAGGGCCATTCGAAGTGGTCAGTTTTAAGCACTTTGGTTCGGAACGACACTTTAATATGGTGGCCGTTTTTGTTTTCACTTTGAAGTACAATTCGGAGGGCGATACAAACTAAATGACTAAATGCACCAATGCAAAAGCTCAAAATGAGTGGGCAGATTTTTTTAGGGAGAGGGTGAACAAACCATTCACCCAAAGAAAGCTTATTTTCATTCATTCATTCATTCATGTTCTTTTCGCTTAGTCCCTTTATTAATCTGGGGTCGCCACAGCGGAATGAACCACCAACTTATCCAGCATTTGTTTTACGCAGCGGATGCCCTTCCAGCTGCAACCCATCTCTGGGAAACATCCATACACACTCATTCACATACATACACTATGGACAATTTAGCTCACCCAATTCACCTGTACCGCATGTCTTTGGACTGTGGGGGAAACCGGAGAACCGGGAGGAAACCCACACAACCACGAGGAGAACATGCAAACTCCACACAGAAATGCCAACTGACCCAGCCGAGGCTCGAACCAGCAACCTTCTTGCTGTGAGGCGATTGTGCTACCCACTAGGCCACCGTGGCACCCTACCTTATTTTCAAATAATACAAATATATTATTTCTGCAGGGTTCAACAATAAGGACTGCCCGATACCCCGGGGCCAGCGTGAGAGACGCTCGGGACAGTAGACAGGACTGTTACTGGTCCGATCGGGTCAGAGCTGCCTTGTCACTAAAGTTTGATTTTAAATTAATGCGACTATTTGTCAATTGCGTGCAAATACAGTCTTTTCATTTAGAAACAGTTTGTGCTTTTAAGCCTTTAAATGCTGCCCTCTATGTGCTGTCGCGAATGCCATATTGCTTTTTGGTTCCTCTTATCTGATTGGATGTTGTGAGCATGCTATTTTTTCTGTAACCTGGTAACAACCAGTACAGCAAAGAGATGGCAACATAGCGGCAACTTCAAATTATGAGGATTAAAAGAAAACATCTGTTTCTAACATCTTGGAAGCAGACATTTACGTGGGTTCAACACAATGAAAAAAATTGTGTGTTTTGCACAGTTTGAGGGCCTCATGGTGGCGGAGCGTGTAGCACAATCGCCTCACAGCAAGAAAGTCGCTGGTTCGACCCTCGGCTGGGTCAGCTGGCATTTCTGTGTGGAGTTTGCATGTTCTCCCCATGTTGGTGTGGGTTTCCTCCGGGTGCTCCGGTTTCCACCACAAGTCCAAAGACATGTGGTACAGGTGAATTGGGTAGGCTAAATTGGCCCTAGTGTATGTGTGTGAATGAGCGTGTATGGATGTTTCTCAGTGATGGGTTGCAGTTGGAAGGGCATTCACTGCATATAACACTGGATAAGTTGGCAGTTCATTCCGCTGTGGCGACCAATGATTAATAAAGGGACTGAGCCAACAAGAAAATGAATGAATGAATGCACAGTTCATTGAACTGCATAAAATACCTGCACACTTTCCATACTGCTCTTTGTTTGCATAAAACTTTGAATTTTGCTCATTATACATGTATTAATATTTTTAAAGTATTTAAATTCTAGATTCACAGATGTTATTTTTGACATATTGTTTAAAATATGTGGCTAAGAAGTATCTATTAACTTTTTTTTGGTGGGGCTCAAATCTCAACCACTGGCCAGATCGGGCCAGTAGAAAAAATCCTTAGCGTTGAACCCTGTTTCTATTTTCCAAATATCGCTAAAACAAATTAAGTTTTATGTCACAATATAAATTTCACTTTTATGTATCATTATCTCAGCAAAAAATGTAGTCTATCATGGAAAAAAAGATCACAAGTGAAAGCTATGACAAAAAACTATCTTCATTTCTGCACGTTTTTCAACACTCAAGCCTGCCAGCCAGTGTGTTGTACAGAACACTGCTTTACTGTTGAGTCAAGTACATATTTACATAAGCGCGTTGACATATATTAAAGCAGCTTTACAGAGATCTATGTTTCTAATGAGCGAGCCGAAAGCCACTGTGTCCTTTTCATGCAGCCAAACCTTGCACTTGTTTGTACATTGGCCCCCACACACTGTGAAGCACCTTCAGCCGACCAGAAAACCACAGTCCTCACCCCATCCGTCTCTGTCACGTCCACACTGCCATCTGCATCGTCGTCCATGTCTTTATGAATGCTGCGGATGGCCTCAAAACTCAGCAGAGCATTTTCATCCTGGCAAAGAATCTCATCGATACCACACAGTTCTGAGAAAAGAAAAGAAATATGAGAAATGAGTCAGCAAGGTCACTTCAACTACACAACTACTCTCTTATAATAAACATCTAGTGTGTATGACATACTGTATATACAGTTATCACTTTGAAATGCTCTGCTTCTCTGGATTTATAATATATGTAGTTGAAGTCAAAATGATTAGCCCTCATGTTCGATTTTAATTCTTTTAAAGGGGTGGTCCACTTTGATATAATATTTTAAACTTTAGTTGATGTGTAGAGTAGACGTGTGAACATAAACAACATCTCTGAATGTAAGACACTCAAAGTTCAATGCAAAGGGAGACATTGGCTTTTATATATATATGCTTATTTACTGATCTGCTTTCTTGTTCTAGTAAAGCATTGCTCTCAGAAAGTATGTGTTATTTTACCAATAATAATCTTGTAATGGTCTCTTAAATTTTTACAAAGCAGTATATACACATACACATTTTATGAATTATGTCCTCTGCCGAGCTTGATGGGAGTTGGTGGCCACTAAAAAGTTCTTGTAACATGATTTAAATGATGACGATTTCAAATATAATGCATAAATTTGCCATTTCAACAATTATATGCGAAGTATTAGACATCCAGTTGTCCCCAGCCTCCGGCGCCTACACTGCAGCTCCACACAGGAAGTTTGGCCAGAAGAAAAATGGACGTGCCCAACAGAGCCTGATACCTCTCGAGTTTTTTTTCCTTCACTTGGTCAATTGGTGATTTTTTTTTTCTCGCCACTGGCTTGCTTGGATTGACACTTGTGGATCCAAGGACTTGCTCTTCAGTGTCTGAGTTAAATCACAATCTCAGCAGTGAAAGTTAAATCACACCGAACTGAACTAAACTGAACTTTAACACCAAAATCTGGACTTTACTAGAACTTATGTTAAGCTGCTTTGACACAATCTACACTGTAAAAGCGCTATAGAAATCAACATGAATTGAACTGAAGCATGTTGAAACAACTGTTGCACTCTATTACAGTATCAAACCCATAGCTTAGCAACACGCTAACAACAAATACTACTGAACTTAACAGCACATCCTTCACTTTGTTTTTGAAAATAGCTAATTAGCGCTAACAGCTAAAAACATACATTTCAGCAAAATACACGCTGGAGACGTGCATCTATTATGATCAGACTTAAAAGCCAAGTTAAAAGCCTTCCTCAAGAGCACATTGATGCCCGAGACAACAGAAGGCCTATTCAAACACAAATGACCTTGAAATGAAAATGACTTTGCGTTTCAGTCCCTTCAGTAAAATCCACGCATAAGTTGGCCATTCATGAGCGTTATCTAAATCAAATTCAGACTCATTAAACAAACATCTGTCATTTTGCAGCAAAAACACTAAACACACTTATAGAGTTCGGAAATTAAGCAGGAACTGATTACTCAGCGATGATGTACAGCTAAAAACAGGGCCAACAGCGGTGCCTTTGTGAGGGTCCGGTGTTTGAGCCCATTGTAACGGGAGAGCTCAGTCTGTGGATGACGATAACATAGACACGTAAAAGCCATAGAGTGACTTTAAAACTATTTATAGACGGAGACACGGCACAGCTGCTGAGGTATTGTGGATATTGCTGTGATGTAGCGGTGAGTGGGACTGGATGTCCTGGATTTAACCTTTTAAAAGACTTCATTATGAAGCAGGTATTAATATAGGAAATCAATCATCACTATGATATTGATGAGATTAATTCAGGGTTAGCTGTCTTTGCACAATCAAGGATGGATGTAATTAAAGTACCCCATCCCGTTTTATAGCTGCTGTTGTTGTTTTTTTGAGGTCATTGAGGTCACTCTTTCCTCAAGTTGTTCAGGCAAGGGCTGCGTCCGAAACCGCCTACTACTCAGTAGGTACTGCATTTTAATTTAAACGTACTGCTCGGCCGTTAGAAAAGTACGTTCTATACAGTATGAATGTGAGAAGTATGAATAGAATTCGGACATACTACATCCGCCATTTTGTCACGGTCACGTGACCTACCTGCGTCAGTTGCGTCGCTTCACTCCCATTCATGAATTCTCTCGCGGGGCATCATGGGATAGCGCAGCGTGCATGGGATGCGCATTTCAGAATCTCGCCAGAAGTAGTAAGTCATCCGGGTACTTCTCGCATACTGATGAATTTGGACATACTACTCGGCTCGCATACTGATTTTAGCGTACTGTATAGTATGGAAGAATGCTCCTCCCTTCTGAGTGCCTGCTCTATTCTCATTGGTCAATTGGCACAGTCTGTTGTGATTGGTCAACCACTTACAGTTTCCGCAGGACAGTGGTGCCATATTAACAAAAGCAGTATATAATTAAAACTTTATAATTAATCATAAAAGTTATTTAAGAAATGTGCTTAATGCATGCAGTGATTTCAAATATATTTTAAGTTTGAATTACCACCACAATCAGCTAAAGGATTTAGTTCATCAGCTCTCAATTAGTGATGGGTCGTTCTTGAACGATTCGTTCATTTTGAACGAATCTTTAATATGACCCGGGAACGACGAGTCCTCTCAAGGAGAGATTCGTTCATCCGCGCATGCGCACATTGCGCACAGATGTGCAGGTTTCGTTCATTTTTCAAGTTTTTTAATTCATTCATCACGCGAAAGACAAAAGCCAATCGTATGCATTTAGAGCCGGAAACAGATTTGATCTGTTCACCTCCTGAGTCCTCGGTCCGAGTCGTTCAACACGTGACAGACACAGAAGCCAATCGTATGCATTTAGAGCCGGAAAGAGATTTGAACCGATCACCCCCCGAGTCCTCGGTCTGAGTCATGTCTCTTTAGATTTTGTCACGTGATGAACGAACCAGAAGACTCGAAAGGTGAACTAGTCATGGCTCCTTTCGGCTCAGACTGTGTACATTGGTTGAGATTATATGGACTGTCCGTGTGACGTGAACGAACCACTGAAATTTGAAGACATGAAGAGGTGAGCTGAGCAAAGAGGCAAAAATATCTTCATAGACAAAAGAGCAGGAAAACAGTGAATGATTATTTTCTCTTATAGCATTCTATTTATGACTTGTTTGTAGTGTGATCAACATTTGGGCTAGTTGTACATGTGTTTGGAAGCAATTCGTAACAGTTTAATAATATATTGGCAAATTGAACGAAATGAACGAAATGACTCGAAAAAAGATTCGTTCATCTCGATGAACGAGACCTAAAGATCCGAGTCAGTAAAATGATCCGAACTTCCCATCACTACTTTCAATGTGAAGGTAAGATGATTTTATTAATAAAAACTGAATGCTTAGCGTTAAAAAAAGAAGAAGAAACTATACAATGCATTCAGTAATGTAAAATATTTCTTTTTTTACAAATGGAAATGGCGTATTTCGAGTTTAGAGATTGGGCTTGATTTTGGGGAAGTTTTGATTGGCCATAGGGCTACTTCTGCTTTGAAAACCTGGCAACCCTGCCACAGGATTGCTAAACATTTGTAAACACTATAGGAACACCAATAATGCCATCCAGTTTTATCAATTCAAGCACGCATATTCTTTTTTTAAAGTACAGTTGAAGTCACAATGATTAGTCCTCCTGTGAAAGTTTAATTGTTTTTTTTTTCCAAATATTTCCCAAGTGATGTCTAACAGACACAAAATTCTAATAACTAAATCCTAATCTGGCTGAATGACTACTTGAAATTGAATCAAAGTTGTGATTTGAAATGTTGCAATTAGGTAAAAACTAAAGCTGCAATATAAATACTGTATATAAACATGTTTGTACTTCGTCTGAGAGCAAATGCATGACAGTCCTGACAGTAACCAGTAGCCTGAGCGCACCTTCATTCTCCCTAATCAGCGCAGTTTAACCCA
This sequence comes from Danio albolineatus, assembly GCA_903798035.1. Taxonomy (NCBI): domain Eukaryota; kingdom Metazoa; phylum Chordata; class Actinopteri; order Cypriniformes; family Danionidae; genus Danio; species Danio albolineatus. Next base: position 127,133 of record CAIGQQ010033285.1, read on the forward strand.
GCCACAGGTAACGCCCACCATAAACAAACCGGAGAGGGTTGGGAATGATGATGGCGTGTCCAGAGGGATCGTATAAACTTTTTTTATTCAGCGATGAATGAGTTTAGATTAGGCTGCTGTTGAACAGACAGACTGAGGACATGAAGCCATTAGGGGATACACAGTGTATCTGATGCACCATAAATTCCTTGAGCAGATGCTCGTGGATATCTTTGAATCTTTCCAAAAACAACTAAATTACACACTACTTGAAAGTAAATACCCAGAAAAGCATAATACAAACACTTCAAAATGTACAGTATATTGCAAATCCATGAGCGGACCCAAGCTAATCAGATCTGATACAAAGAAATGCTGAACACGAAAAGATCTGATACTTCTGCCCTCATTTCACAGTTTACAAGAAGGTGAAACAAAGTATCTGTCAAAACCACTAAACAGCCATGCCACAACCACAACTCAAAAAAAAAAAAAACACTCGTCACACTAATGCACATTTAGCTGGTTTCATGCATTACTGAGAAACACTGAAGGTGACCCGGTTGCAAATATTTATATTGCAAACTTAACTAAACTCACCCGGATCAGCTGGTCACATGTGCAGCTCAGCCCGGTACAAGTACAGTCGACAGCATATAAAAGATTTAAGATGAAAGGCAGAATTTCCCATTGATTGGACTGAGCAATAGTCATCTGACATGAGGAAAAAACAACACAGTAGAAGATCTCAGGAATTTCCTCACATATTACCCTGGAACTCCCGGAAAGCATGTCCTCCTCAAGATATCATCTTTGTGTGTTTACATTGTGTAGAAAGGCTTTTGTGAACATTTAACATTCATTCATTTTCTTTTGGCTTAGTGCTTTATTTATCAGGCGTCGTCACAGCAGAATTAACCACCAACTGTTCCAGCATATTTTTAATGCAGCGGAAGACCTTTCAGTCGGGAAACACCCATACACTCTCGCATTCACACTCACTCAAACACTAAGGTCAATTTTCTTTACCCAATTCACCTATTGTGCACATGTCTTTGGACTGTGGGGGAAACCGGAGCACCCAGAGGAAACCCACTCGAACAGGGGAGAACATGCAAACTCCATACAGAAATGCCAACTGACCCAGTCGGGACTTGAACCAGCGACCTTTTTGCTGTGAGGCGAAAGTGTTAAGATATTGTGTTCATGACTATACATAAAAAGAAGAAGAATATAATAAAAAAAAAAATTAGTTTGAAAAAGAAGCAGCATAATGAGCTGTTTTTATTCAACAGAGATGAATGAAACTGGTTAATCTCGAAACAAAAAACTCAATTTTTGCGCAATAGTTGCGCTCGCTCAAAGTACATTTGCTGCATGGTCTTATTCTGCATCCCTAATCCTATCCGACACCTTAATAACTATTAATTAGCAGCAAATTAGAAGTTTATTGAGCTGAATGTCAAAGTTAACGGTTTGTTAAAAGCAGGAATTCTACCTTAAAGAGCGTCTATGAAGAAAAAAGGTATTCATAATCACTGTCATAATGGGGTGATTTAAAGACAATAAGTCTCTTTTTCCTGATGTTAAAATTGGATCTAAATCCCTCCCATTTTGAGGGCCACTGCAACGTGACGTAGGAGTGTGGTTTCCCAGTCCACCGAAATGATTGACAGCCGCGTATTAACATGTCTCCGTAGTAACATGTATAATCATACCCACAAAACAGGAGGTGCGTATAGCAACCAGGATTAAAAGATCTGTTCAGCTCGCTGTGATCATCAATCATCATCAAATGTGATCAAGAATAAGATTTAAAATACGAATTACAGTGATTTTACCATCTTTATCACCACAGCCGCATGTCAGTACAGTTATAAAAGAAGATGCTTCAATCCCGGTTTGTGGATGTTAAAGGGGTGGTCCAGAGTGTTTTTTAGGCTTGGCTGTTTATAGGGTGCAAAATAACGTGTGCTCATGCTTTGTAGCAAATCATGGTATTTTTTCATAAATCTAACTTTGATTAAAAACAGCTGCTCAGCTAATATGAAAACGACTGTCATATTTCCTAGTTCCTTTAAAAGCCCTCCCTCAAGAGGCTCTTATTGGTCAGCTAAGATAATGGCAGCGTCACACCCCTACTAGCACTCGTTTTTCCTCTGCTGTGAAAAAAACTGTCAGTCAGTGTAACAGTAAATGACTTTTCTCAAATGCTAGCTATATCTTTTTTATAATTCTCTGGAACATAATTAAAATGAAACTGTAAGCACTTCTCTCTTTGTGTCGTGTCCTTTGAAAGCCCAAACACAGAAACACAAGAAGCTCGGTGGAAATAGCAGCGTTTGGACGCCATTTTAGCTTTCTCTGCTATAACATCATAGTGCCTCTGGCCACGCCCCTTCACTAAGTGGGGCGTATGCACTGAACCTGAAGGGTTTATGACATCATTAACCCAGATGTATTTTTTGTAGTACCCAAACTTCGTTTGCTTTAGGCTTTGCTAAGCTAACTCTGTAAATGCCAATGTTTCCCTTTGCACTGAACTTTGAGCGTCTTACATTCAGAGATGTTGTTTATGTTCACACATCTACACTACACATCAACTAAAGTTTAACATATGATATCCTAGTGGACCACCCCTTTAAATCAGGTTTATTTAGTACATCAACATAACGCATGTCCATCCAACAGTGGATATTAACATGTATCCTGTCAAATTTGGCATGCAAAAACAGTGCAAAGTTAAGCAGGTGCTGTGTGTGTATGTGCGTGAACTTTGTATTGACCTTGACTCATCGTCGCAAAAAAACGCTTGAATTAACTCCACGACAAATACACCAAATAATCATTAGGAAAGTTCTTACTTTAGTATTTCTCACAAATGTTAGGCCCCGTTTACACTAATGCGTTTTTGTTTTATAAGTTTGCTACGGTTACGCCATCCGTCCACACTACGCCGGAGATTTCGAGCCCCGAAAATGGAGTGTTTTGGAAACGCTGAAGAGGCCATTTTCATTCTTAAACGCTGCTGCTCCGTCTCAGTGTGGATGGGGGAAAACGAAGACGTCTGAAAACGGAGGCGTGGCTGCTACTTAATTAATAACAGAATAAAATTGTTTTGGTGAACTCATCCTTTTACAGCCATTTGTAATTTTTGGGTTAATTGGCGAACAGGCTGTTGCTGCAGGCATTAGATAAATCCCCACAGAGGAGATTAAAGTCTTCTGAGACTATCTGTTTCCGCTTTTCTTTTCCTGTATCTCTGGTTCGAGTGCATCTTTCTCTGCGAATAAGAGAAACAGAGAGGTCTAAATTTAGGAGAAGGATCTTTTGGTCAGCTTCGCCAAATAGAAGAGACCTAAGAGGTCTAAGAAAAGTTTGCAGAGCCTTGGGAATTTACAGAGTTATTGTAAAAAGTCTCTTCAATGCTGTCCTGCATACCCAAAAAAATAACAACTACTTATTTAAAATGAGCTGAATCAACACAATGAGTTTTTTTTTCTTGAGTTTTTTTTTATTTATTTAATTGTTTTATGTTAAATCCACTTCAATCTGTAAAAACGATTAAGTTAACTTCGATTTGTGTTGGGACAACATCAAGGAATTGTGTGGAACACAGCATTTTTTTTCAGTGCATGCTGCATAAAGTCTTACACTATCAAGATAAGATATACACAAACTACACTATTCCCAGTTTCACAGACAAGGCTTAAGCTCAGTCCTAGACTAACATTTAGGTCTGAGCTATTTCTACTGAATAAAACAATTCACAATAGTGATCTCACAATACTGATCTCTAGTTTTTCTTATGGTTTTCATTAGACAAATTTAAGACAAATTAGTAACTAACAACTGTGATTTGATTACTTTATTAACAATCATCATGGCCTTTGATTACAGGGCTGCAAAATATATCGTTTCAGCATCAATATCGCAATGTGTGCATCTACAATAGTCACATCGTAGGATCTGCAATATCAAGATGGGATTATTAACAGTTGAAAACATACATGGTTTGTGGATTCATTGCAAAATTTAACTAAAGTTACCCAACATGTTTATCATTTGCATTTTTTAAGGGCTGTGAGCATTTCAAGTTAGTTTAAAACATTCAGGCAAGAAATTATTATGCTTGTAACTTTAAGAAAGATTGATTGTATTAATGTATTTATACGATGCAGACTATACAGTGATATTTTACATTTATTTATTATTATTTTGCCTTAAGGCTGTGTAATTAATTGCAATCGCAAAAAAAAAAAAAAAAAAAAATCGCGATTAAAGCAAATTTCTAAACCGCATAAGGTTGCAATTTTATCTATTAATTTATTTAGATTTTTGTTCACGTTCTTGTGCGCATGATTAAATATGTTAGCCAATCAGAGCTGACGCAGCACACTGGGCAATTACAGCTTAGCTGAGCGGGAGAAAGATGTTAACCAATCAGAGCTCACTCCGCACACGACGAAGTTGAGCAGGAGAACCGAATAGGTGGTTTTGATTTACGTTAGTTTTTATTTACTGTTATGACTGGAATTGAGGTTTTAGTTAATCTTTTTCGTAAATTCGTTAATCTTTTTAGTAAATTTTTTCATGTCGTCTGTTTTTAAGACAATTACAGTTTTGTTTATCAAGCAGTTAGTACTACTGTGTACAGTATGTTTTTAACTAGATTTGAAGTTAGTTAATCTTAATTTATTTTATGTTGTCTGTTTTATAGACAATTCTACTACAGTTTTATTTATTAAACTTAATACTCTGTTATTTCATTGTGAATGTTTTGTTATGGACTTCTTGTGCACTAAATACGTTTAGAATGATTGTAGCTTGTTTGAAAAAGCAAAAATAGTTGCCAAAAATCACAAAATCACAATATTCGTTCCAAGAATCGTAATATTATTATTATTTTGTCCATATTGCACAGCCCTATTTTGTCTGAATACTGCTATACTCCTATACCATAGAATTCTGTGCATTTCATTTGCATCTTTGCTCCACTGTGTTCATCAATGCTAGTTTTCATGCAGAAGTACTAAACTACAAAATCATCCCAATCAAACTAAAATGATTAAATATTTCCAAACAGAGCCATTCATTTCATTTGGTGAAAGTATACTCAATATCGCATAAAACAATATCAATATCGCATGAAAAATAAAATATTGCAATGTCAGTTTTTTTCCAACATTCTGCAACCCTATAAAGAATTAAAAGATTTTATTATTTTTGTGGTTATCAAAATTACACCTAAACACTGTCAACTGAGCTTTTATTGACCCCCAAAATATCCAATGTATTAAATATTTTGCAAAAAGAACCAAATCTCCATATTGGTCTGATTCGGCAGCTCTTAACCTTATCAAACATCAAATTATTCCCACCTTTTCCTTTAAAAGGAGAAAAGTTCTGGGGAATGCATACCTCCAGGCACTTAAAGGTGAAGTCCTTTTCTAAAGCAGTTGGATAAAGTCAACACAGTCCTGGGGTCTCATCTTAAACCTTTTTGCATAGAAAGCTTCCGAAATGTGAACGTATGCAAAAATAAATTGGAATTTCTTTATTGATGATTATAGTCATTTAAAGTGGTTCAATTAAGCTGATATTTAGGTTAAAAATGTTTACTTACAGCCACATTCTCCCGACAGGTTTGTAGTGGGAAGTGGCGTATGGACATTTCTACACCCTATTTGTACATACGTCACAATTATGAACGAGACCCCTGGACTTTATACTCGCAAATATTAAATATTTCCAGATGCATACAAAGAGATCCACCTCAGAAACAAGATGCCCATTTTGAATTAACCCCAGTGAGGCAGAGGGCCTGGGAAAAGGCATGGGTGACCTCTGAACCCACTTTACAGACAGCTTGATTTAGACATTTATTCATGTGACTTACGGTAAACTAATAACTTGAACAGCAGAAATAGTAACAGAAAACATCAGGCACTCTCCAGTTCATTGGTAACACTTGAGTACAGTCTGTCAGAAATCAAGAACAGAGATGAAATGAAAGGGCTAGAAAATGAGGGATTCACAAATTCATGATAGTTAAAAACTAATTTAACTAGATGATGGGTGAAAATGAACCTTGATGATCACTGGGCACCAGAATGACAGTTTACAGAAATCCAAAAGATATTTAGGGTTTATTCATATTGTATAAACAAAGACTCTATTAATAAAACTGTCCTGATTGTTATTATCTCAATCACTCACTCACTTTTGGTTTATTCCCTTCTTTCATAACTGCCTGTTATTACCTCATGATAGAAATAATGGAACAATAATGTCACTGTTGAACATATAAAACCATTATTTACTAACCTTTTCACCAAATAAAAATGTTACAGTTGTTTTACTCACCCAAAGGCCACTGAAGATGTAGGTCACATTTGTTTAGTAAAATATTAAAGAAGATTTTTAGCTGAATTTGTCGTCCTTGGTGATTTGTATGATAATGCAACTTTGATGGTCACCCGTTTTTTTTTTTTTTTTAATTAAAAAGAAACACATAATAATATGCTATATACTATATATAATATATGCCGCGTCAAAACCTTCTCCAACAATCAGATTGCCACTTTTGTTCACGTGTACGGAGCTGCTGAAGTTACAGTAAACACCCCTTGGAGGCGCTCAAGTGGAAAACTGTCAATGCGAGCGCACATTGAAGAAGATGCCCAGAGGCGATATGAACGTGGAGCTGCTTATTGCACTAGTATCCGACCAAAAAGTGCTGTATGATAAACGTGACATCGACATTGTTTGAATCACCAGTGACTTCAACAAAGACTATAGAATTACTATTGATTGGTGATTCTAAGCTCTTTGACAAGAAGCGTGTCAACTACTCACATGACTGTTGTCAGGAAGTGCGCGTGGTTTGAATGGGAATATTATAATATTTTATATTTTATGATTAATAAATCTCGCTGATGGATGATGAAGAGGAAACTTATCGATTATGGAAAATCCGGAAGACCATAATGCAGCTGTGCCATGACCGCGGGTATCTGGTGACGCAGGACGAGCTGGACCAAACCCTGGAGGAGTTCAAGACTCAGTTTGGAGATCGACCCAGCGAGGGAGGACACAGACGCACTGACCTCACCGTTCTGGTGGCCCACAATGACGATCCCACAGACCAGATGTTCGTCTTCTTCCCAGAGGAGGTTAAAGTGGGCATCAAGACCATTAAGATGTACTGCCAGCGCATGCAGGAGGAGAACATCACTCGAGCTGTTATTGTGGTGCAGACTGGCATGACTCCGTCCGCTAAACAGTCTCTAGTGGACATGGCACCAAAATACATCCTGGAGCAGTTTCTCCAGCAGGAGCTGCTCATAAACATCACCGAACATGAGTTGGTCCCTGAACACATTGTTATGACAAAAGACGAAGTGACTGAGCTGTTGGCCAGATATAAGCTGAAGGAGACCCAGTTACCCAGAATTCAGTGTGGTGATCCAGTGGCACGATACTTCGGCCTGAAGCGAGGACAAGTGGTGAAGATCATCCGACCCAGTGAAACGGCTGGACGCTACATCACATACAGGCTCGTACAGTGAAGACCAGCAGTGTCGTACTTTTATTTTTATGATCACGTTTTATGATTTGAGTTTTATTATTTATTATTTGTGCCATCTGCATTTTTAGTTCTATAATGGATGATTGAGATGTTTGCGATTGACGGCAACAGTAACGTATTTAAAATTCGATATCCTTTCAATTGTGATGTTGTATTACGTTTGGTTTTTGAATAATGGGGAAAATAAACATTCATTTTGTTTTGTGAATGTGAAAAAAAAAAAGAAGCGTGTCAACTTTCTCTCTTCTTCTACTGTGTTTTCAAGCAGGTGTCAGAAGCTTGTGTAGCGCCACCCTGCGCACCGGGGTCTTTCTGTTTTCATTAAGCGCCATCTAACGGCAAGGAGTGATTTTGCATACTCTTCTGCTTGAAGCCAGTGAAAATCGCTTGGGTTTGTATGCAGAAGAACGTCTCGTGAAACGCTGACGATAAACGCAAACGAAAAGTGTCCCAGTGTGTACGAGGCGATACACCATGGACAATTTAGCTTACTCAATTCACCTATACCACGTCTTTGGACCTGTGGGGGAAATCCCGGAGGAAACCCACGCAACCAAGGGGAAAACATGCAAACTCCACACAGAAATGCCAACTGACCCAGCCGAGGCTCAAACCAGCGACCTTCTTGCAGTGAGGCGATCATGCTACCCACTATCCCACCGTGGTGCCCCTACATTTACACAATCTACAGAAATTTGTAATTTTCTCAATTACAAAACAACAAAAACATTTACCAAATAGCATCTTTGTGTAAAGTTTAAACATTTCAAAAATCCTGTTTTACAATGTATATCCTGACTACTGGAACAGCTGGATAATGGGCCGAGGGTTGAGTGGAAACCAAACATTAGCGTCAAACCATAAGAGGAGACTTTGATGGACAGCACAAATCTTGCAAGGATGACAAACTCCAGCAGTCTGGCCTGGCGGGAGGCATTTATGTCACTCTGTGCATTAGCTAAACTGAATCTCCTGTTTCTAAGAGCATCTGCTAGTGCATTTATTCACCCTCATTGTCTTTCTAAATGTATAAGACTTCCATTTATCTTCAGAACTCATCAAAAATATTCAGAATAAAAAATTAATTCAGAATGAAGAAAAATAAATCCATGTGGTTCCAGTGGTTTTAGCCCAATTTTATTAAGTGAGTGAATGATATGTGTTTGCCAAAAGATTATTTATAGACAAAATGTCGGCATAGATATCCACTTAATGTGCAATTATGAGAAAACAACATGCATTAATATGGTTCCACACCATTATATTGTCTTTTTTTTCTGTTAATCAAGACTAAATCAAAGTCACCCTGCTGTACACAGTGCAGTGGTTCTGTGTTGTGCTGCCGTAAGATTACATCTTCATGTGATACAATCAGTTCTGGAAGTACTGCACTGTTTACAGCACAGTTTGTTTGTTACATTTTCAGTTGATTTTGATTTGGATCATAGTTTGTTATTGATAGGCTTCATAAATGTGCATTTCCACATTTTATGTGAGCAACATGCATGTGGTTTTCTCATTAACATGCATTGGTTAGGAAAAATTAAAGATATTCAGTCAATAAAATCCTTAATTTTTGGTACAAACAATTTATTTTAAATGATAATTTATTCAGATTTAACCGCTGGAGTGACATTTGATTCCATTTTACTTGATCTGCCTCTCCAGTGAATCTTTATAAAGCAGTGCAAAGGAGAGGCTGAAATCTCTCAGGTTTCAATAAAACTCCCGTTTTGCTTTCTCTGCTATTATCATTCATGCAGTGTGTAATGTAGCTCTTTGTGAACATAAAAGGTCTGCAAAGTTTCAAAGATTAAATTGCATGATAAGTTATGGCTGCTCCATTATAGAGGGGGAGAATCACAATCAGGATCATTTTGGTCAATATAGTAATCACACAATCATATAAAACGATTATGAGTGGGCCATTGTGACCAAATCTCTTTTTTTTGACTGATTATTATCTTTACAAACACACACACAGACACACATAGACACACACAAGATTGCTATTAAACCTATTCATTTCAGAGATCATGAAATTTCATAATTCTCAACAACTAAATACAAACAAAAAGGGTGAGGTCATGGTCGTTTAAACCATTCTTTGAGAAAATTAGACGATGCGAAATGTATATTATGAATAAAAATATCCTTGTGCTTGTGTCAACTTAGTGTAGGAGGCCTCCGAAAGAAACCAATAAAACAATAATAGGGACCCTGGAGGAATATCAAGTAGAGTTTTCTTAAAACGAATTAAAGTTTTATGACATGAGATTAAGTACATGACAGAATATTCAATTTTGGGTGAATTTTTAGCTCAACACATGATTGTGTCAAGCCAGTTCTTTCAGTTTTTGGTCAACACATCTAAGTGCAGCATATATGTTATATGAAAGACTAGTCGGCCATCATTAACCATAAGTCTCTGACCAAACAAAGAAAGCACTTTATCTTATCTAGCAGCACATGCAACAACAGTGTATGTCGGACTTTTCTCTCTTGAACAAACACTCTGCTGCGATTATGTAACACATATAATGCACACTATACAGACACATACAACTTTGGAAATAACGCTGAATGATGATTTCCTACCAGACAGTCCATTGGCAGACTGGAGGTGGTCTGTCAGGCGGGGCTGATCAGCTGAACTCCTCCATAAGAAACCCAGCCATGTGATGTATATAAAGTGTCTGGCAAATCTCAACAGAGCCATACTAAACCTAAACACAGAGAGAGAGAGGGCATTTAGAAAAAATGGCTAATGTGTTATTTATGAACACATGAGGAAATATTCTGACATATTGTGAGGGGGTACAACATTAGTTCATGTCACATTTATTTTAGGTTACTGCTGGTACTCGTTTTAATGACTGGTAAGCAAACTAGCATCTTTTCAGTTTCACTAGTCACTGTAACACTTTATACTGTTATGCGTTATAATGTACTAAATTGATGCATAAATAAATGCATTAACCGCCTAACCTCATCCTAAAATTAAGTAGCTGACTAGTGTATTTATCATTACTCAGTATCTAATGTATTATTACACAGTGATCACTCATAAATGAACATTTAAGGTCAGTGTTGTATCATATGAATAAATTACACCTACATTTTACAATGTATCTAGATACATAAAAGCTAAAATAATATTTCCCAAAATTACAGTTTTTATTAGATATTTAGATCCAATAAATGCATCACTAGTGAGTAGTAGTTGTACAAAATCTGAGGCTTTCGTGTAGGCTACACCAAACAGTCTTTTTAAGTAGTACTAGCGAAGCTGGATTAGACATGAGTATTTATTTAACTATTTACAAACAACTAAACAATACATTCTTTACAAGGACTGAAATGAGAGGTAATAATCTGGTAATATCTATTGGGGCATTTATAAACAAGAACAAGTAACATGTACTATGAGTTGCCATATGGGTAGCCTATTATATCAGGAGCGTATATGCCGCTCAAAACTTTTGGATTGGGTCTATTGACGCGTGGCATATCACATAAGTTTTTATAAATTTGCATAGCTGACATCCTCATATTCACCTTACTGTAAGGCTAGCGCCAAAATGTGACACTTTTGCTAGTACTATCAAGTTCCGCCTTTGTGTGTTTTGCAGCTTGTCTGGCACACTAAATAAACCAGCAACTGTTAAGCGAGTTATTTCACAGTTGTTCATGATGTAAATACACAAGTAGCCTTTCTCACACTTATCGATCTGCAAGCTTAAAAATACCTGAAATCAGAAGGTTGGAAACTGCTGGAGTCGATCGTGACAAATCAAATGCAGAAGTTTGTTTGGATCCCACTGATATCCATTAGATGACCGAGATCTGAAAGATGTTAATCCACTCGGCGGGATGTTGTTTTAACAGCGCGATAAAAATGTTGCCTTTTTTATGATCCAATAAATTGAAATAAAACTTCAGAGATGTTCGACAGTCGTTTTCTAACATCTCCTCGTCACAGTTTACGCAACAACCCGCCCATGTCAACGATATCTAGCAGACTAATGTTGGTCCATCACTGGTGTGCTTCGAGCAAACTCTCCAAAATGAAAATGAAAAAAGTAGCTTTCCTCCAAATCTATGACATAAAAGTAGGTCCCGGATATGTAAATCAAATTTCGAGGTTCATCGCGTCTTTTAAAGCCTCTTTTCCGCGTTGTCCCAAACCACTCAGTTTTCCGACGCTGCTTGAGCGGTGCTGCTTTTGGAGAGGTTGCCTAATGGCAAAGCAAATAGTTTCTTGGGATATAAATTGTCGGGTTCTGAAGGTTTGGATTCGAGAAACAGAAAGACACGGCCATCTAGTGGTTTGATACTAAACCATGCAGCTGAAAAAGAAGAAACCCCTCCCAATTTTCCTGTCTGTTTACCATCACGATGTGTTCATATTGTTGGTTTATAGTTGGTTTTAAAAAGTATATAATATAATATAATATAATATAATATAATATAATATAATATAAT
>CAIGQQ010033285.1:139197-162221 GCA_903798035.1 Danio albolineatus
CAGACTGCTGAAGTCAAGGACACATCTTTCAATCATGCAGAGCATCAAGTGTGTGGTGGTGGGAGACGGAGCGGTGGGAAAAACCTGCCTGCTCATCTCCTACACGACCGGCGCCTTCCCCAAAGAGTACATTCCCACCGTCTTCGACAACTACAGCTCCCAGGTCAGCGTGGACAACCGTACCGTCAGCCTCAATCTGTGGGACACCGCGGGCCAGGAGGAGTACGACCGCCTTCGCACACTGTCCTACCCTCAAACCAACGTCTTCATCATCTGCTTCTCCATCTCCAGCCCTCCGTCCTACGAGAACATCAAGCACAAGTGGCACCCGGAGGTGACACACCACTGTCCCAGCGTACCCATCCTGCTGGTGGGAACCAAGAGTGATCTCCGCAACGACGCTGACGTGCTGAAGAAGCTGAAGGAGCAGAACCAGGCGCCCATCACGACTCAGCAGGGTCAAGCGCTGGCTCGCCAAATCCACGCCGTCAAGTACCGCGAGTGTTCGGCACTCAGTCAGGACGGCATCAAGGACGTGTTTGCAGACGCAGTGCGTGCCTACCTTAGTCCTCAGCCCGTGGCTAACAAGAAGCCCTGTATACTCCTCTGAAAATACAGAGGATAGAGGTATTTTAATTCAATTACGCGCAGAGGAATGCAAAGGAATGGTGGGAATGTTATGGAATAGTAGTGAATGATGACCAGGAAACACAGTCTTGCGCCGGGTTCAGACTACACAATACTTTTATGATTGTTATTATGATTGTTTTTGATCTAGACTCCTTAATTCTTGAACCAAAAATGCTCCCGAAGTGAAAATCAATAAGGCAGAACCAGTGATTGGGCAAAACAAACCTTGAGGAAACGTCATAATGGTAGATTCGCAAACCTTTCCTAAGTTCTATAATTCCATTAAGCCATTTTTCATCATGTTTGAAAGTCTTGTGTAGGTAAATATCACGTGTGTGACAAACCACACCGTGGAGGACTGAGAAATAATTAAACACGCTAGTCTAGTTCTGTCAGGACAAGATCCAAGATCCATCTATTCTAGCAGTCTCGTTGTTGTGTACAGTTGTTCAAAATCAGGCTGATATTGTGTCATCTGAACCCGACGTTAATCTGTCAAAAACAAGATCAAGTAAAATATCTGGTTTCACACTGTTTTCAAACCCCCATTAGAAACTATTTGTTACTTTTTTGTTTTTGCTTGCATTTTCTTTAAGCAAATACTTGTTTTTAAGGTGAGAGAACATTTTGGGGCAGCATTTCATAAGACCACTAAACATTTGGATGCCATTTTATGGTATCTGATTAATACGAAAACAATATAGGAGGTAAAAACCCTTAAACATATTTCAGACGAGAAGGGTTTGAGTTCCTCTTGAGCGTCTGGAGACTTACTAATACTACTCCTTTATTGACTTTTGAATTTTCTGTAGTGTTTACAAAAACACAAAACTGAGAATTTTATTTTAAATTTGTGTATTATTACTAATACAGCTTTTTATGCTCATGGCATGCGTGTTCTGTCATTGGGGTGTCATTGAGAATAGACCTTCAATGTATTTAGTGGCCTATCTATAACATTCTTGCATTAAAAGTGTGAGACAGCAGTAAAAGCAAGCAGTTTTTTTTGTTTAAAACAATGTTGGTAATCCATGACAAACGTTTATAACATAAAAAAATAGTGTGCATTAATGTCAGTCCAGCCTTTCAATAGTTCTGGAAGCATTTTCCCTATTCATTTTTCCCTTAGTAAAAAGTCTTTGTTGAAGCAGTCAGTAATACAATACAATCAGTAATATAAAGAATCACAACATTACAAATTTTGATTTGAAGCCAAGACAAATACAGCTACAAAAAAAAAAAAAAAAACTACAATCCCATAAAGCATTGCCAAGAATGCAAATTCGTTTGTGATGAAGAAATATGAAACCATTGATTCACATATGCAAAATATGTATATATGTACAAATATCTAAGCAGTTCAGAGCGCAATTAGCCAGACTTGGAATGGGTGGAGCTAAAATGTAGTTTTGCTGCTATTTGCATGTCTGATTGGTGGATTTCTCAGCAGAATCATGGGTAATGTAGTTTTCACAGAAAGTTTTACATCTGAACAGGGTTTAAAAACAAAATATATACTTAAAAAATTCCCAGTACTGGGTTGCAGCTGCAAGGGCATTCGCTGCGTAAAACATATGCTCGAATAGTTGGTGGTTCATTCCGCTGTGGCAATGAATATACATAAAAACGTGAGCTGACTGCTTTGAACAGAAGCCTTTATCAGCAATTAACAACTGAAGATTTCAACACGCCAACAGAGTTTATGATTTATAAGTTTCCATTCAAAATTGAGTTTCCTACAGACGATATGAACAGGGTTTCTACTTCCAGAACTCGACTGTTGCATTTCAAGAGCAGAAGTGGCAGGGAAATGCCAAAAAAAAGAAAAAAGAGAAGGTATGTTTTGCATGAACCATACCTGATCTTAATTTTGTGATGAGGGTGTTGTTGGCTGTCAGTTCGTTGGCTTTACTTCCTTGGAGTGTGGAAAGTGTCTGGCAGTGGCGTCCCGTCAGGAAGCAGAGGTCCCAGCATGCACTGCGTCCCATTCAGCTCCTCGCTCCTCTCTTCCTCTGCGCTCCAGGGTGGGGCCTCTGGACCTTATTAGAAAACAAGGCACTTTCTTCACTGGATGACTGATTTGGGAACAGCTCGTGTGGATTTAATTAGCACAATCCTAAACGAGCAATTAAAGTAAAGGAAGAGTGCTTTTAGAGTTGGTCAAAGACACAGTTTTGCTTAGATTTCAAGGCTCAGGGGTGCGAATCAGTTTGTTTGGTTCAGATGAATGTATTAAGAGAGTTTTTACATGTAATGTATGCAGACAGACTGTTGGTATTTTCATTTCAACTATGTGTGTATTTTGACTGTAATGTTTAGTCAGTTAGCGGTAGATTAGATGTTGTGGTTCATTAAGAACAAACACTTCCTTCTGAATAGTATGCTGAAGTTATTTTATTAACCCTCATAGTGCACTCAAAATCAGTTCGACACAGTTTTCATATTTCAGGTGTGTTTGGAACTGAACAATTGTCATAACTTCATATTTCACAATTTTTTCAAAAGACAACAAATGCCCAAATTTCAAATGTTTTTAGTTTGTTTATTATTACTGCTCTTTACCCCCTTTGATTGCAATATTTGAGAAATTCATTGAGATTTAAAACAATTTTAATGAAAAGTATAATGCACAAATCAGTACCAATGATAATTTTTGGAGTACATTATATTATGAAATTTAAAAAAGTAACTCGTAGCTAAAGTTTATTTAAGTTTTATAATTAGTTCTATAAGGGCGCCACGGTGGCGCGTGAGTAGCACGTTCGCCTCACAGCAAGAAGGTCGCTGGTTCGATCCCCGGTTGGGGCAGGTCCCGGTTGGGCCAGTTGGCATTTCACGGTACAGGTGAATTGGGTAAGCTAAATTGTCCATAGTGTATGTGTGTGAATGAGAATGTATGGATGTGTTTCCCAGAGATGGGTTGTGGCTGGAAGGGCATCCGCTGCGTAAAACAAGTTCATTCCGCTGTGGCGACCCCGGATTAATAAAGGGACTAAGCCGAAAAGAAAATGAATGAATAATTAGTTCTATAGTTCGTGTACTTAATTTTAAGGCAACTGGTTTACAGTTTGTCACAGTTTAAAAACAACAGTAATTACCAGTAAACAGGAATTTAGTTTAATTCAGTTCCTTTGACTTAATCCATGACTGCTCAAAAACAGAGCAAAATTAGGGAAACTCTGAGAACTTCAAGCAAAATAACTTTCAGATGATCTTTAAATATACAGTTGAAGTTGAATTATCAGAGCAAGGAATTTTTCATAGTATTTCTGATAATATTTTTTCTTCTAAAGAAAGTCTTATTTGTTTTATTTTGGCTAGAATAAAAGCAGTTTTTATTTTTTTAAAAGCCATTTTAACGTCAATATCATTAAGCATTATTTTTTTCCCACTCTCTACATCAAACCATCACAATGTTATACAATGACTTGCCTAATACCCCTAACCTGCCTAGTTAACCTAATTAACCTAGCCTTTAAAATGCCCTTTAAGGTGAATACTAGTGTCTCGATAAATATCTAGTCAAATATTATGTATTGCCATCATGGCAAAGATAAAAGAAATCAGTTTTTAGAAATGAGTTATTAGTCGGCGCCAATAGCCTAGTGGTTAGGTGCTTACGGCGACCCGAGTTCAATTCCCGGCTCGAGATCCTTTTCCAATCCTTTCCCTATCTCTGCTCCCCACACTTTCCTGTCTGTCAATCTCCACTGTCCTATCAATAAAGGTGAAAACCCCTAAAAAATAATTATTAAAAAAAAAGAAGAAAGGAAATGAGTTATTAAAACGATTATGTTTAGAAATGTGTTGGAAAAAATCTAGGGAGGGGAAAATAAACATGGGGTCTAATAATTCTGACTTCAACTGTATATATACTGCAATCGTTTGTAAATATACGCTTAACACAGAATAATTTTGTTCCAAAAATGTGAAAGATGGGGGGTGGAGGGGAAGGCTAAATATCGACACAAATGCAAGTACCGGATAGGTATTTTGACACCTAATGATACCTGGGTGCTAAGTAACCAGAATAGGAAACATGCAGCATTGTATTAAGTGTATAATCATGAAATAACTGGTTTTAAAAAGCATCCTCTCAATATCAAAATGCATTATGAGGGTTAAACATTCGCAGCAGAAGGAGAAACGGTTGATTCTGCATGAATCATAGGGTGATGTTAAAGTCATGTGTGTGAGTATATGCGTGTGTTCTCTTAGCCATTAAAGCATGAGAAATCCCAGTCATGTGAAAGCAATTCTTTCCAAGCATTGAGCTGAGAGCCGGTCAATCAGTCTGATGGGAAGGAGTGTCATTTCTGTCCCATCAAGACACATTAAACCTGTTTCAGCTTCTCAGAGCGTGATTTTATCTGACTGACGTGGCGTTATGGCATTTCTCCTGAAAACATTCACTTGCACGTCCTTGGAATTCCACGTTTTTTTTTTTTTTGATCATTTATTTTATATGCCTTTTTATATCACTAAACTATTCTGTCTGTCATTTCCCCGAGTCAATGAAATATTTATACAAATGAATCACATTTTTTGTCCCTCAAAAAAAGTGTTTTGATTCCAATTTGTATCCTAATAAAATTCAAACAGCTTTATTTTCACATCTACTACAGTTCTGAATTGTCTTTTCAAGCAAGTTTCATTTCAATTTCAAGATTTTCATAATTCGAAATGTTTTAAAAAGAAAAAAGTCCCATCCTTCTCAGGCACATTTTAATGAATCAAAAATAAAATGACATTATAATTTACATTACAATTTAAATAGCCAGTCAGGTCTTTTTTTGCAGTTATTCACCACTTTTTCTATTTAATTATGAGTATTTAATTAAACACTGCATTTTGGTGACATTTTTTAGGCAAGCTTGCATTACTGGCGTGCAATACTTCTTTTTAAAATACAATTACATCATATATCGTTAGGAAAAAAAAAGAAATCGGTTTTGAATTAAAAACTGTAGCCTATTGTGTCATTTATTAGACAAATAACAACCGACGAGCACATTCAACTGTCCTCAGACAGAATTTGGCCATTTAAATAAAAAGAAATAATTAAAACATAAGAGTAATATTCATAATAAATAATGTAGAGCTTCACAAGTTTTCTAGCCGCTCAAGTAAAAAAAAAGTAAATTTGAAAATCCATGGATAACGACATTAGCCAAAAAAGTATTCAAATTCATTTTAATATGTTTTTTTCAAATATACAGTCCAAGATTTAGAATAAAAGTTGCTTAAAATGTTTCCTCTATTTAAAAACAATACAGTAGCAAAAGACGACTTCTTTTTCGTCAGATTGTATTTTCTTACACACTCTCAGAAATAAAGGTACGCGAGCTGTCACTGGGGTGGTACCTTTTCATAAGGTATACACTTGTACTTAAAGGGTCCATATTGTACTTTTTAAGTACTAGTATGTACCCTAGAGGTATTAATATGGACCCTTTAGGCACAAATGTGTACCTTTTGAAAAGGTACTACCCCAGTGACAGCTCATGTACCTTTATTTCTGAGAGTGCACAGCAGGATGTTGTTGGACTCATCAAAATATCTGTTAGCATTGTACAAAACTGATTGACTGACGTCACACCAAAGTGACAGCCAACAGAGGATTCGGATCGGTTTAAAAGCCTTTTTCAATGGGTTATTTTCACTATTTATGATGGCACAGCAGTCAAAATAGCACAAATGAGCTCATGTATGGGAAAAATTCTGGACCTTTGTCAGTGAGTCTTCTGAACCACCCCCCGGCTACGGCCTGCATTTTCTATTTCAATACAGTAATGAAGTCTGTTTTTGTCATGGGTGTTATAAACATTCTTGAAAAAAGCTGAGCTATCTTCTTCCATACACTCTAAAAAACACAGTGTTAAAAACTACCCAAATTGGGTTGTTTTTAACCTTATTGCTGGGTAAATATAGGACAGAGCTGGAAGGGCATCCGCTGCGTAAAAAATATGCTGTATAAGTTGGCGGTTC
The DNA here is from genome assembly GCA_903798035.1 of Danio albolineatus. Taxonomy (NCBI): domain Eukaryota; kingdom Metazoa; phylum Chordata; class Actinopteri; order Cypriniformes; family Danionidae; genus Danio; species Danio albolineatus. The sequence continues at coordinate 145,816 of CAIGQQ010033285.1, forward strand.
ATTCCGCTGTGGCGACCCCGGATTAATAAAGGGACTGAGCCGACAAGAAAATGAATGAAATAGGACAGAACACATCAGGGGTTAAATTAAGCCAAGTAATTGGGTTATTTTTTTAACCCCAAAATGGGCTGTTTTTCTACTCAATAATTGGTTGTTTTACGTAAATAATAGGTTAATTTGACATAATTAATAGGTTATATTTTCAAATGTAATTTTTAGCTTTCTTTTAAAATCATTAACCACATAAAAAACAAACAGGTCAATATTGTATTTGCTTTATTTGTTTTGTTCCATTAAAATTTTTCAGAACATCACACTTTGTAAACAAACGTCAAAGATCGTACAAAACTAAATACAAATTATGAACTGATAAATATATATAAATATATATATAAATTATGCAGTTCATGATTTGTATATATATATGTATATATATATATATTATACAAGCAACTCCCAGCAGGGGCTCCCAGTTGATTTGACCCAACGAGCTGGGTTGATGTGTCTGTGTGGTGCTAGGGTTGCATTGATTCAAGTCTTAGCAATTATTACCCAGAAAATAACCCAAGTTACATAGCACTACCCAAAAACTACCCAAGATAATAACCCCCAAACATTACCCAAATGCCTCAACCCAACATTTGGGTAGAAAAAAAACCCCCAGATTTTTTAGAGTGTAAAGAGATATCTTGTGTGCCATCAGAAGTGTTTTCCTCACATTTGGTAGCGTTTTAGGGCGCCACGGTGGCCTAGTGGGTAGCACGATCGCCTCACAGCAAGAAGGTTGCTGGTTCGAGCCTCGGCTGGGTCAGTTGGCATTTCTGTGTGGCGTTTGCATGTTCTCCCCGTGGTTGCGTGGGTTTCCTCCCGGTGCTCCGGTTTCCCCCACAAGTCCAAAGACATGCGGTACAGGTGAATTGGGTAAGCTAAATTGTCCATAGTGTGTTTGTGAGTGAGTGAGTGTGTATTGATGTTTCCCAGAGATGGGTTGCAGCTGGAAGGGCATCCGCTGCGTGAAACAAATGCTGGATAAGTTGGCGGTTCATTCCGCTGTGGCGACCCCGGATTAATAAAGGGACTAAGCCGAAAAGAAAATGAATGAATGAATGAATGAATGAATGGTAGCGTTTTACTGTGGCTTTGCTAAACGAAAGTATTCATTTCTTCGAAGAGTTTATTTTTCACCCATCAAAAACTTTTGAATTGTTATTTAGCGTTATCATATCAAATAATTACTAGATGCAATTGTATTAAATTATTATGAAAACCATTCATATGCGGATTAAAGGAGGAAGCAGTAGGTATATAGATTTAAATACAGGTGTGCCAGCTCATTTCCCTATCTGGCTTTGATAGTGACACAACACTGAACATATAGAGGCGAACAGACCAACCCTGATATCTGCCTTCTCTCTCACACAGTCACACACACACACACCTGAAGCTTTAGCAGGAGAGTAGTGATTACAGGAGAGCTGTTCAGACAAGCTTTTAGAAACTGTTCTTGTGCCAAACCTGACCAAGGAAGTAACACGTTCTTGACAATAAGTGGACTCCTCCAATGGAAATTATTTTAAGTGTAAACGTGGTCAGTCGCCATGATTTTGTGTATAACCACACATTTACTACAAATACCACGGTTAAACGATGGTTAGTGTAGGAAAACCACGGCTTAGTTGTGGTTAGCATAGTTTAAGTACACCAAATGGCTTTTGGTTTTATTTGTAGCAAAACCACGGTTAATTTAAGAGAGGTTAATGGACGTTTGTGCACGCCACAGGTTCTCACGCGGTTCTTAAAACCCCTTTTAGCTTGGTGCAACTGAACACTTCACACTTATTTAGATGTGACACACGCACAAAGTTAAACACACAAACATTGGTATTTGAAACCATGGTAACCACAAATTATCCATGGCTATGCTACAGTAACCATAGTTTAACTGTGTGTCATAATGGCTACAACAATTTTACAGCAATGCATCATAGTTAATTTGAAGTGCCTTATAATTGGATACGTCGAACAATTATGCAAACGCAGCTTGTTAATTAAATCATCTTTTTAGTATCTGAGGTGAAACATTCAATATTGAGGGAAACCGCTTTATTCTTACCTTTATATTTTGAAAAATCTGTTCAGGAAGAATTCGATAAAAAAAAAACAGGAGCTGTGTTATACACAATAATTACTGTTATTTCAAGACGGAGACACGTGACGTCCAACACCCCTCACAAATCTCTCATTTAAATGAATATTTTCTATAGGATGCTTTACAATATTATATTTGGGCATATACTTTACTGAAGCCAAATCTGGAGATAATCTAACAAAATAGCTTATATTAACGGTCCAAAAATTAGTAGACTAAATGTATATGTTAGGGAAAAATAATTTATGAAATAATTATGAATAAATAAGTTATGAAATAATAAAATTATATAAATTATAAAAAAAGGGGCAAAAATCAAGAGAAACGAAAAATATATAAAATCTTGTTGTAATTTTGTAGTTTGTAATTTTTTGGCAATATTTCCTATGAATTTAAATGTATTTTATTTCTATTTATAAAGATGTTCAGTGACTAAAATATAATTTTGGTAAATATTATTATATTATTATTATTTTATTCATTTATTCATTCATTTTCTTGTCGGCTTAGTCCCCTTATTAATCCGGGGTCACAATAGCGGAATGATCTGCGAACTTATCCAGCATTTGTTTTACGCAGCGGATGCCCTTCCAACCGCAACCCATCTCTGGGAAACATCCATACATTCTCATTCACACACATTCACTACAGACAATTAAGCTTAGGAAACCGGAGCACCCGGCGGAAACCCATGCAAACACTGGGAGAACATGCAAATTCCACACGGAAATGCCAACTGACCCAGCCGAGGCTCGAACCAGCGACCTCTCAAACGTGCTACTCACTACGCCAGCGTGGCGCCCTATTATTATTTTATTCTAATATTAATAATATGTTTAATAAAATGCATCAAATGCACCAATATATTGTCTATATAACCTGAGGAATGGATAAAATTATTCTTTTTCAAAATGGGGTGTACTCATTAATGCCGAGCACTGTAGCACTTAAATGAGTTTTTACATTAAGAGGTCATGTGCTGTGTTCATCCAATCAGTGACACTGAATCTGTAAATATGGAAATAAGAATATTACCCCAGGATTTCAGAACATACAGTGTGAAATATCAGTTGATAAAGACTTATTTTTAATTTGATTGGTGTGAAATGTGAAAAAAAAAAAAGATTCTGTTTAGCAGGGGTTTGGAAAGAGCCAGTTAACTCATGACTCCTTCTAATAAGTGTGACAGCCCTTAACTTAAAAGGAATCATGAATATTAACCTGTAACAGGTGTGGTTTATTATTATGTACAATTGAAGGGAAAATGATAAGCTCTTTTTAACTGAGCAAGGAAAGCTTCTGTTTTTCCTGTAGTATTTCCTTTCTTTTAATTAGCCTAGCATAAAATGTATATTTAAATCAAATTTTAAAGTTAATATTATAAGTTCCCTAAAGAAATAAATGTTTTCGATTGGCCAGGGAGCAAACCACTGTTGTCCAGTGACTTGCCTAATTAACCTAACTTGCCTATTTAAACTTAACCAACCTGAAACTACACTTGAATACTGTGATCTTGGACAATAACTAGGAAATGGCAATGTGAGTAGAAATTAGTTATAAAACTATAATGTTAAACAAACTTCTCCACATCAAACTGCACTTGGAAAATATTAAAAATATAATAATTGCAACTTGATAGGAGAGCTAATGAATTTTGACTGTATAGCAAAAACCCTTTATAACAATATTAACATTGTTTAGAACAAGGGTGCTCAACCCTGTTCCTGGAGATCTACCTTCCTGCAGATTTCAGCTGCAACATTGATTAAACACACCTGATTTTAACTACCAAGTGGTTTAGTTGTGTGTGATTAGGGTTGGAGCTAAATTCTGCAGGAGGTAGATCTCCAGGAATAGGTTTGAGCACCCCTGGTTTAGAAAAAAGGTACTCTCATTTTGGACTATGACAAAGATGCCCTTATTTTAGGTGAGCGGTGCCTGATGTCAAATAGAAGTAGGGCTGTGCAATTAATCGCAATCGCAAAAAAATCGCGATTTAAGCACATGCTATTTCTTAAATCGCATGTTAAATTAAATCGCTTAAGGCTGCAATTTTATCTATTAAAATATTTTTGTTCTTGTGCGCATGATTTTAATATTTTAACCAATCAGAGCTGACACAGCACACCAGGCAATTACAGCTAAGCTGAGCGGGAGAAAGATATTAACCAATCAGAGCTCACTCCACGCATGACAAAGTTGAGCGAGAGAACCGAATAGGAGGTTTTGATTTACGTTAGTTTTTATTTATTGTTCTGACTGGAATTGAGGTTAGCTCATCTTTATTTCTTCATGTTGTCTGTTTTAAGAAAATGTATTAGTTTTGTTGATCCAGCAGTGAGTGCTACTGTGTACAGTGTGTGTTTAACTAAGAGCTGAGGTCAGTTCATCTTAATTTATTTTATGTTGTCTGTTTTAAAGACAATTTTACTGCAGTTTTATTTATTAAACTTAATGCTGTGTTATTTCATTGTGAAATGTTTTGTTATGCACTTCTTCTGCACTGAATACATGTAGAATGTGTGTGTGTAGCGCGTTTGACAAAGCAAAAACAGTTGCCAAAATCGCAAATAAAATCGCAATCGCAATATTTGTTCAAAAAATCGCAATATGATTATTTTGTCCATATTGCACAGCCCTAAATGGAAGCACTTTGGGAAGCTTCTAGCTCTGCCTGTTGCTATTCCTAAGAAAATAAAATACAGATACAATGTCATGAGGATGCACCAACACTGATCCTGGTATCGCTTTCAGGCTCGATACTGAGCTCATGTGCTCGTACTCATACTTGGTAAAACACTGCGATATAAACAAGTCATAATTATTTGTTGAGTGCAATTAGTTTAGTTAATGATAACGATTCATTCATTTTCTTGTCGGCTTAGTCCCTTTATTAATCAGGGGTCACCACAGCGGAATGAACCGCCAACTTATCCAGCATATGTTTTACACAGCGGATGTCCTTCCATCTCTGGGAAACACACTCATTCACACTCATACACTATGGACAATTTAGCCTTGCCCAATTCACCTATACCACGTCTTTGGACTTGTGGGGGAAACCGGAGCACCCGGAGGAAACCTACGCAACCACGGGGAGAACATGCAAACTCCACACAGAAATGCCAACTGACCCAGCCAGGGCTTGAGCCAGCGACCTTCTTGCTGTGAGGCGAACCTGCTACTTTCTACATCACCGTGACACCCTAAATGATAACGATGATAATTATTATTATTACTATTAATATCATTATGTCCTTGGTTTGGTAGATTATTTGTGCAACGAGCAGAAAAATAAAACAGTTTAAGTTACTGTTGTTCATAATTACAGAAAAGCTCCCAACCAGTTTATTTGGAAAACTGCCACCCCCCCAAAAAAAACAAAACAAAACAAAAAAAAATTCAAGATATCGTTATCGCCAAGTACCAAAAATGAATAAAATACTCGTACTTGTACTCTGGCTTTAAAAAATGGTATCACTGCATCCCTACAGTGTCAGATTGTGTGACTTTAGCTTGTAATTTTTCAGTCTCAGGGCAACACCTGCGTCTTTGTTCTCTTCACTTCCGTCATGCATTTTAGTAAACCACAGCAGCTGGAAGAGCTTACAGGTGGTCATTGTTGTGTAACGTACTCAAAGAATAGATCACAAATGACTGAATGCTACTTGAAAACTGTCATTGGATTACATTGCTAATTACTTCATGTCAAAAGTAATCCGATTACTAATTACTTTGATTTCAAGTTATTAAATCAAGCCCAAAATAAAACAGTACCAAGTCATAATAGTTGTTCTTTCTGTAATTTGATATTGTCTGAAATATATTACAAAGCTTTGATAAATGTTCATCAGTGTTGGGGGTAATGCATTACAAGTAACACGTATTATGTATTAATATAACTCTTCTACGTAACGAGTAAAGTAACGCATTACTTCTCAAAATTAAGTAATAATATTTGAGTTAAAAAATGTAATACGAGTTATGTTTTAGTTTATAATTCACTTTTCAAAAACAACTTGCTGAATTAAAATGAACATATTCACCTTGATGCAGAAAGAAAGACAGCGGAGCCTTGCATTTCTGCAATGAAAAATTCTCTTTATTTTGAACCCGTGGGAGAAAAGGGAAATCGGATTATCTGAATGGACAGTCATTTTACTTCACTAAAAGATAAAAATTTTAAAAGTAGCAAACGCACTGCTTTAAACATTAATTAATCTGTACAGTATATACGGCATGTAGAGCTCTGGGGTTAGGAAGTTCTCTGAAACTAACGTTTTCCTACATTAATTATTATTTATTTTTTTTAAGGTAAATGAAGGTTATACAATGTGTTGTTAACTGCGGAGCTCCTCAGTTTAGTATACATATATAAAAACACTGCAAATTCTGAAAGAGATCAAGCCCCAGTCAGGTCACAAAAAGTAACGCAAAAGTAACTCAAAAGTAGTGTATTGCATTACTTACTATAGAAAGTAACTAAGTAACACGATTAGGTCCTTTTTGGGGAGAAAATCAATATTGTAATGCATTACTTTGTAAAGTAACCTTCCCCAACACTGTTGCTCATTAACTGACACTGAGAAAAATATTATTTTAAAAAGGCATATTTAAAAAAAAGGGTAATTATTTATTTTTTACTTAACGCTTCATTTGTAACCCAAGTAATGTTATTATATTGATTTAAGTAATTGTAGTGAAATTACACAAATTTAAAAAGTAATGAATTACATTATTTCAATCCCTAAAAATGCCATTAGAATACAATTATTTGCTACTGTGTAACAAATTATACCCAACTCTGCAGATGGAGATAAGCATAGGTTGAAAGCAAATGTTATAACATTAATATTGCCCATAAAGAGTCTAAATGCTCTTTCATTCATTCATTCATTTTCTTGTCGGCTTAGTCCCTTTATTAATCCGGGGTCGCCACAGCGGAATCAACCGCCAACTTATCCAGCATATTTTTACGCAGCGGACGCCCTTCCAGCCGCAACCCATCTCTGGGAAACTAAATGCTCTTATACTGACGAAAATATACACCAAGAAACAACAGAGATGAGAAATGCTAGATCTAGGTCAGTTTCACTGTAGTCAGAGTTTTCTCCCATTATGACTGATGCAGAAACGCATTGCCATGTTTCAGCGTCCAGCACTTTCTCATATCTGTCGTTCTCATGCGCAGACTTGCATTGCTTTTCTTGATGCCCTTTGACTGAAGATGACAACCAAAGCCACACGAAACTTTGAGTTTTGTTGCTGTGAAAATAGCAGCAGTCAGTGTCCCCACACTGTAAAAAAAATCTTCCTGCCTAAAGTTGTCAGTTGAGTCAAACTACTTCTTGCCATCTTAAATTAAATCAGTCAAACTGGCTAAAAATATTGCGTTAAACTTTAGATAGTTCAAAATATTAATTGAAACCTGATTGACTTATTAAATTAAGTTGAATTAATATTAAAACGTTTGTTGTCATGACATTTTGTCCTATATTTTTTTTACAGTGCAAAGTTTAAATTGATTGTGGATTTATTAAATAATGTAAGCAGTTCACTGGTTTTCTGCTATACAAATCTATAAGAAACATTTGTTACATTAAATCATACAAGCCTGAATCCACAGGTTGATCCAACTATTGCTTCATCGATGAAAGTCAATGCGATTCAAAAAACTCTAAATGGAAAAGAAAAACGGTGAATGATTTAATTAGCAAAACTTTTCGCTCAGTAACTGCTGCTAAAATTCACAAATAATTATAAAAGCTGCTAGTAAGACATTGAATCAAATGTGAAATTCTCAAAAAACAAGACTAGATCTATATCTGCCATTGATTGTCGCAAAAAACTGGTAATAGTCTCACTAGGTCAACGATATGCTTCCTGTGAACTGCTCTTCTTAGTGAAAGCTTTGCATTTACATGTAATAAACTATTCAAATTTAGATACATTTGGCTCCTGTGCAATTATTTGATTATATCACCCAGAAGTAGTTATCCATCTTGTTTCATACAATTTCAGTTGCTGCCTTCTGGAATGGATGTTATAGTTGCTGATTAATAATATTACTGATAATAACTTAAACATAAAATCAGAGGATGTCAGTATTAAAGAGCCCCTATTATGGGTTTGGGAAAATGAGCTTCCATGCAGCGTGTAACACAGCACTAAGTTAATGAAAACATCCAGAGGTTTAAATCTGAAAGTGCCCCGTATTTCAAACCAATGATTCTTTAAAGGGCCACGAAACCCCCCAGTCTCAGCGTGGTGTTTTCACACCTACAGTCTGTAAAAGCTCAGGAAAGTGGGTGTGTCCAGCTCGGTTTAGGTAGGAGTGTCGGGGGAGGGAAAGAGGGAAGGTTTTGCATATAAATGGGAGTTTCCATTTGTGCACGCGCTGACTTTCAAACACACACACACACACACACACACACACACACACACACACACAGACGCAGGGTGAGAAATACAGGGACAATGTTCACATGGACTTCAGTCATCTAATTATTTGCCAAATTATTAATTCGTGGACTTTAATTGCAGTTTGGCACTTTAACGTTTATTCACGAACATTTCCTGCGTGTCCCCCGTGACAAACCAGATATTAAAGGTGAGTAACTGCTGAAGGAGTGCATATTTAATGGAGTATTTGAAACGCACGGAATATTTCAGGAAAATAAATCCTGCATTTCTCGGTAACTAAATGCACTCGGTAGGTAGCGTCAGAAAGCCGTGTGTGTATAGACTAATCTGTCACTAAATGCGGCGAAAAATCTACACGACAGTAATCGTTTGATTAAGATGTTTACACTTTACACGGATTCTTCAGTCTATAATACTGTAGTGATATTAACGTGCTGTAAACTCAGCAACACTTCTAATCATCTGACTAAGGTCGGTCTTTAAACACTGAAAGAGTATTGCAGACGAAACCAACTAACTTTGCCATCTTCATATACAAACAAACACCACTAAACGCCTACTTACCGATCAGCTGACATGTTCTCTGCAAACGTATTTATGACGCGTGGTAATACACCACTTTATTCCAACTGCTTGGGTCCACACGCGAGCTTTACTCTCATCTCGGGGAAATGGAAACTAATACTTTGTTGCGGCACATTTATCAACGCAACACCGACGAACCAATCCTTTCGGCTGGCGACAAAACGTATCGTCTCTCCGCCGTTTGAAACTTGTCACAGGCAAACACTTCCTGTATATGTAGTTCATGCAGATTGATGAAGCTCCGCGTCATACACAATAGAGCGCTCTGATTGGTTTGAACAAAGGCCATGTCATGAATTAATAAAGCACGCTGACTGACGTCAATTCGTTCGCTTCCGGGTAGACGTCCACTCTACACGCTGGACCATATGCAAAGACCTCAACGGCGTGACGCAGCCACAAAAATTCGTTTCAAACCGGAAGAACGAATTTGCTCGAAATAACGCAAAAACAACCAATTTTCACTTTTTAGTCAATTATATGTGTCCTAATAGTGTTTATAGCAGCGTGGGACTCATATATGACTGTCAACAGCCCAAAAAATGTGTTTTGGTGTTTCATGGCCCTTTAACGAAATAGTCAACTCAGAGTCAAATAAATGAATCATGTTGGGTTCGGATCTTTTGCTTGAACGCGTCGTCGTCAATATGGTGCATCGCCAAATATGTAGTGTCGGATCCGGTAAAACGTGAACATGCCTTTCCCTTCAGACACTACTGGAGCGTGGCGGATCACGGGGGTGATAATGACACGAAGATGACGACCACTGACAGACGGAGATCCAGCTGTGGGGAATAAATGGTTAAAGCTCATTTTCACAACAACACCACAGTATAGCCAACCTAGCGCTACGTTTGTTCCTGACATTCTGATTTTTCATACAATGACCTACGCTGCGACACGGTATTTGTCAGCCGTTCGCTATTAAGGGAAGGAGCAGCAGAAACTATTATGTATAGGACTTTGTCAGTAACTGTTACAGTTCATATGGATCTGTTTCTTCTTCCTCCTGATCATAACATGTAATGCTGAGTTCAGACTGCATGATTTTCAAAGTAGTCGTGTCACAGTTGTGTTTACACTGCACTGATTATCTGGGCTGCGTTTTGTCGCTGCTTTGTTTACACTGCAAGATGGATCGGTGACAGGGAGTTTCACACTGCATGAGTTCAAAATAGGAAGAATCGCGACAACTTTGTCAAAACTACGTCTCAAACCCAAAAACACGCAGTATATATTTTGTTATTAACTACATAACAAGAAAGAAGCCTTTATAATGGGGTAAAGCCTTTATAACCTGGCTTTGAAGGGAATTAGTAATTTCTCCTCAAGTCTTTTATTTTTTGACCGGGTTGGGTTGTGATATTGCTCACATGACACGTCAAACAGACACGGGAGCTCATGACAAATTTACACTAATTTTCTCTCCATTTCTTGTGTCCAAATAAACTAAAAATGAGCGCTTTTAACTTTTCCCTCAACCTCTCGCTGGCCTGCAGGTCCCCACGCTAGTTAATGCTGCTCTCTCATTGGCTGTAGGCGATCGCCGATGTTATTTTCAGTCAAAACTCATTTCACACGGCATGATTTGAATCACCGACAGCTCCAGATATTCAGCACGCCAAATATCTCAGGCATCGGCGACTCATCTGCGATTCTCTCAGATCCCATTTTTGATAATTCATATTGTGTGATTGTCACTCGCGTGAATGAGCACTGATTTGCCTGTGATTTCAGGCATTTGTCGACGATTTGTCAAAACCTGTTGGCGAGTCAAAATCGTGCTGGCGAGTAAAATCATGCAGTCTGAACTCGGCATAAATGTAATTAAAATTTTTGCTTTGTTTTGTGTAGTTTGCAAAATATGTGTTTAATTTTGTGTTGAAACTTGTAATCACTTATCTATATTATAGATCAGTGCTTGTAATGTATCTCTCAGGTTAAATCTTTATGGGGCTGTTCATTGAGTCCATACCACATTGAAAACATGACGTGTGCTTCTTCCCTAAATGCATTTCTGAATTTGCGATCCTCTATCGCTTGTCTTTGCTATGGCCACCATTAGCTGCTCCTCACACGTGGCACAGTCGATTTTTAAAATAGTTCAACTTTTGCCACTGTGTGGATTATTATTGAATGTGTGTCATTGTTATTACTTAGGGTTATAGGTTTAAGAGTAGAGTAATATGCTGGTGTTTAGCATTGCTCCATTGCATTCCTGCTTTGGGCTCTCACATACTCTGTGTGCTACTTCATAGCCATGTGTGGGCGTTTCTCTCTGTCTAGTGCTGAACCCAGTCAACCAATCACAACAGACTGGGTCATCGGACCAATCACAGCAGATTAGCCTAATGCAAAGGAGAGGTTTGCGAACAAATGAATTGCTGCACAAATCATGGGAGTCGCTGGGATAAATAGGTAAAAATAAAAGCATATTATACGACAATGAAAGTGTTTTTGACCATGCAAACTTATCAGCCTGTTGTTGGAGACCCCTGAAACCAAAATATGACCTTTTATAATACAAAATAGGGGTTCTTTAATAGAAGTGGGACGTCCCAGCCTAAGGGCTGTGAGTGCGTGTTGTGTTTATATGTGTTCGTGTGACGTCAGCCTATGTGCTGTGAGCGTGAGTCTATTTGTTGTGCGTGTGGTGTGTCAGTGTATCAGCAGTCAGTGCGTGTGTTCTCAGTTACAGGTTGGAGGTGACGTGATTGGCACACAGGTTCCGCTCGTGGGGATATGGCTATAAAAAAATAAAAATTTAAAATAAAATAAATTAAAAAAACTGTTTAGAAATAAATTAATTAATAAAAAAAAAAACAACAACAACAACAAAAAAAAAACGCACTTTGAGTGCTCATGGAGGCACACACACTGGGATTCGGAGCAATCCTCTCGGCATGGAGCTCGGTTAAGCTGCGTTGACTCCCTTTTGGCCCTGACTCTTCCATTTCATTTCTTTATATTATTTATGTTATTATGTTGTTGCTGTGTAATATTTCAGCTCATGTACAATTGTTGAAGGCAAAATTATTAGTCCTCCATATTCTTTTTTAGTTTGTCTGGAATAAAAGCAGCCCCATTAAAAAAATCAAATAATGATAATAATATATAATAATAATGTTTATTTAAAAAAGATACCAAGAAATATTTCAAATAGAATTAAAATTGTACTGGAACTGTATATTTTCTAACATCAATTAATTTACTTCTATGATACGTAGCACGTATTATGCAGTGTAATGTACATACAGATAGTTATTAACACAAAACAATTACTATAATTAGTGGTTTATTGTGCAATAACCGCCTGCTAGATGTATATTATCCTTTATGTAAAACATATTCCAACAATTATATTCACAATATTTTTTTAAAATGTACATCAGATCTCAATGACTTTCATTATATTGATACAACGAAATATTTGTGTGGTCCATTAAAGAAATAAACTAAACAGGAGAAAAAACGACAAGTTTCAGATTAACAATTCGTCTTCTAGATTTGCTTTGAAGTTTTTAAAAAGGACAGTGAATTTGGACCATCAAGAATGCGAAGGGATTTCCTTTAGTGCTCTTCCTTTATCTGCGTGTAAATAAACAACACTCCCAATTTAGCATCAGAATAGTATTTGGTTTGAGTTCTTACAGACATCCTGTGGATTTCTTCCCTCATTCTAAACAGATCAGATCTAGAACTTACTTTTATGCTCTTAATCGGTCTCAACTAATACATATTTCAATGTGACTGTAATATTTTTTATTAGTGTCATCCCACATTATCAGTAGCCTACTTTTTCCCAGCAGGATGAGAGTTTGCCCCGTGCACTCTCGGCTATGTGACCGCTCTTATTTGACTGTGAAATGAGCTCCTGCTCCCTCTGTGCTAACAGGGGCTCTTTTGTCGGTTCAGCTTCATTCATTTGTTTGGCCGTTCCTGTGTAAAAGTTTCGACAGTTACTCTGCTGTATTACGGTGATCTCCATTCTGAAACATCTGCAATTATTTTGAAATGAAGAAGTGAAATAAAAAAAAAAAGAAAGAAGAGGAGTTATTTGTGGCTTGTGAATGACTTCAATCTAGGCGACATCAATCTATAACCTCTATAATTTTTTAATTAAATGAAATGTATTATTGCAAATTAGTTTCAAATTCCCATAAAATGAATCTAATATATCAACATGTACTTTACCATTTGATAATAAATTATGATCATATACACCTGACTAAAGTCTTGTCGCCTATGGAACAACAATAATTTGACTTCTAGTTGATCATTGGTATAAGAAGTGGCTCATATGAAAGGCAAAGGGCTCTAGATTAGGCTTAATTACAAAAATAAAATATGATCATGCCTTGATATTTAATTATTTAATTAGGATAGTAGGTCTGACTTTGCTTAGACAAAAGTCATGCTAGAATCATGCTAAGATCATGCTAATTTATGCTAGAATCATGCAAAGATAATGCTAATTCATGCTAGAATCATGATAGTATTATGCTAATTCATGCTAGAATCATGCTAGTAACATGCTAATTTATGTTAGAATCATGCTAACATCGTGTTAATTCATGCTAGAATCATGCTAACAACATGCTAATTCATGCTAGAATCATGATAGTAACATGCCAATTCATGCTAGAATCATGCTAACAGCATGCTAGTTCATGGTAGAATCAAGCTAGTAACATGCTAACTCATGCTAGAAACATGTTAACTTATGCCAGAATCATGCTAATAACATGCTAATCCATGCTAGAATCATGTTAATTCATGCTAGAATCATAATAACCACATGCTTACTCATGCTAGAATCATGCTATTCTCAACCTCAGTCACAGGGATCAACTTTAAAGCTTCTTACTGGCTAGCTTTAGTCTTTAAAGTGGTTACATTGGTGACTGCAGCGATCTTAAACATTATTTCAACCAACTTGATACTTTTTCAACTAAATAAACTACTTAAAACAGGCTTTTCAAGCCACCATAAAGTTTGTCCTCAAACTTTACTGTCTAGTTATTTAATTAGGATAGTAGGTCTGACTTTGCTTAGACAAAAGTCTTGTCACTTAACAGAAATATTGTACAGTATAGAGTATAAAGTCATGGTGCAGTCGAAAAAGAGTTAATATTGAGCATGACTCCTATGAGCTTAAAGGACTGCATCCACATATCTCTGCAATGACTCAAATAACTTCTTGTCATCTGGAATGGCGAAGAAAGCGTTCTTGCAGGACTCCCAGAGTGCATCAAGATTCTTTGGATTCATCTTCAATGACTCCCCCATCTTACCCCAGACATGCTCAATAATGTTCATTTCTGGTGACAGGGCTGGCCAATCCTGGAGCGCCTTGACCTACTTTGCTTTCAGGAACTTTGATGTAGAGGATATTTGCCCTCTCCTGTGGTTTGTAATGTAATGGACAGCACAAATGTATTGATACCTCAGGCTGTTGCATCCCACGCTTCAGATCTCCTGCACACCCCCATATCGAATGTAACCTCAGACCACGATTTTTTTTCCTTCCCCAAACTTGACTGATATCTGTGAAAATCTTGGGTCCATGCGGGTTCCAATATGTCTTCTGCAGTATTTGTGATAATTGGGAAGCAGTTCAACAGATGATTCATCTGAAAAATGTACCTTCGGCCACTTTTCCAAATGATCAACTAGAAGTTATTATTTTTTGCTCTTATAACTGGGACTGACGACAAAGTCTTTTGTCAGGAAGTGTACATTTACTAATACTTTGTTAAAATAATGGTTTGTTCCGTAGACAATAAGAAAAACATAGCTTACGGGAGCTAAAAAAAATTGACCTTTAAAAAAAATAAAAATCAGCTATTATTCTAGCTGAAATAAAACAAATAAGACTTTCTCCAGAAGAAAAAAACATTACAGGAAATACTGTGAAAAAATTCCTTGCTCTGTTAAACATTATTTGGGAAAAACATTGATAGGAGGGCTAATATTTTTGACTTCAGCTGTGTATTTATTACTAATACATTGTTAAAATGAATAGTTAATATTAGTTATCTGTTGAAGCGGCAGTTCACCCACTTTTATGGTTCAAAGGTTTTATGTGTTACACAAAACCACATTCTAATCAATGTTGGAAAAAAGCCACCACTGACATCTATAGTGGAAATAAAAAATACCAAGTCAATGGTTGTTTTTTCCCAGTATTCGTAAGTAAATGATGACAATTTTGATTTTTAAATGAGCTGTCCCTTTAATATCAATTGATAGACTTGAGATAATAGAAACTTTAGGTGTATTTTTATTTTATTAACGACATAAACAAATGTTAATCCATCTTGTTACAATACAAAAAAATAACAAAAAATTTAAAAGTCTGCATTTCTATATCAAAGAATAACAAATAAAATCTGATATGATACCTTTAGATTTAACAAATAATATTGTGCTAATCTCAAAGATCCACTTTTCATCCACTTATTTATTTGACACTGATTTAAAAACAGTTTGGAGCATCATAAAAGTCCTCATATTCACAACATCATGCTGAACTTGGCCACTAGTGATCTATGAAATACGGGTCAAACACAAACACACCAGTTTTTATGTTCAACCAATGGCAACATCATATATTAAGAGCTCTTGTCATTCGAAATCAATAATTGCACTACATTTGACCAAAGAAATAGGAAGAAACCCAACAATGCACATCAGCCCCTATAAATAAACAACAAATGCTGTGCAAAAGGCAGCCTAAGAATGACTTTTCACACAATTGACACTAGCGCTTGCAAAGGAAGAGAGACTGAAACGAATGTCTTCCAGTGGCCCAAGCTGTTAGCGTGTAGACGCTCAATGTGGCACTTGTGAAACAGCAGCTGCAAACCAACTGACACGTCACTCAGAGTTACTTGTACACTTGCAGATATTTAACAAATAATACGCATTTAATAAGCACTTTTGAGTGAAGCCAACGTCAACCAATAAGAGCCTATTGAAGATAAGACAAAAATAAGATGCTAACTGGATGCTATATCTAAAAGCTTTGATCGTTTTTCTTGCAACTTTGAGTTCATATCTCACAGAAATATAAAGAAATATAAAGTCAGATCTACAAAATATTAATGTAATTTAACTTAAAAAGTCCAAATTCAGACCTTCGATAGTAACTGCACAACGTTAAACTTGCGATTCTGAGGAGAAAATTGTGAATTGTAATATGTAAACTCACAATTGTGAGAAAAGTCAGAATTGTGAGAGTAAAAAA
>CAIGQQ010033285.1:175858-220834 GCA_903798035.1 Danio albolineatus
TATATACATATATACATACACACACACACACACACAGTTAAAAATAAAATAAAAATAATAATAAAATAAAAAGCACTGTTTATTACAGTGTCAATCTCAAAACAACCACATAAAGTGATCCTTTTTGTAAAACCACTCTTTGGACTTTTACAAATTTTATTAACATTCGTCCCTAAAAAGCCCTTTTAAATGGACCATCTTGTTCAAAAATGACCAGAGTAGGGTTGGGTCTCATTAGAAAGTTATCGATTCTGATTCTAATTTCGATTCAGTTTATTAATTTGGATTAACATAAATAAATACTTTTATTAAAAAAGTTTTTATGCTTTAATAAAAACTATACTAGGATGTAATGCATAATGCTGAACCTTAAACCTATGAACAAGCTGAGAATACCACAGGACTCTTATTTTGAAATTTAATATATCTCATTCACCTCAAGCAGCTCATTCAAAATGATTAAAGTTAAATATGCACTCTTGCAACTATCTTCACATCACAATTTAAATGTTTTCTATTACCATGTTTTTAACATGCTACCACATTTCTAAAATTACAATCTTTTTGAACTTTTTAATTACACAAGAACCACAAAAACTATTATGACAACACGTAATGAGTAAAATTACCAGTATTAAAGCCTTTGGAATTAAACCAATTCAACAGAACTGTTTTGTCTTCATGACTTAAAAATGTATATTAGTATTGTAGAGGAAATACGAAGAGAACTGAAAGAGCGCTAAATTGAGGTGTACCTGTTTTCTTGTCTTTAGGGGGTTCGGAGTAGAGACTGCGATTGTCATGTTTAGCTACACCAAGTCTGCTGCGCACATCGCTCAAAGGCTCTCTCCGAGACGCCGTCTTTCTGGAGATCACAGGAGACACGGAGCGACGTCTCTCTGGAGAGTGTGGTCTCTTGCCTAATCTCTGTCTCACATCTGTTAAGAGAAAATACAAAACAGGTGAGTCACTTCCGCATTTGCTCATGACGAAAAACGATAACAACTTAATGCCTGTATACAATTTTCTTGGCCCATTTTGTCATTACGGTTCCCAATTTTTCATGAAAAGCAGGACTTTCAAGGACATTTAAAAGTATCCTTTAATTTTAAATCAATCATCTTTGTAGTTCACAATGCCAGCATATGTAGCACCATGAAAGTCCTCACTGTACTTTGACACTTTTCATGTAAATATAAAGTGTAATTGAAAGGTTGAGTAATGATGATGTTTTAAATGTGTCATTTAAAAAATAAAATGAAGGAATTAAACTGAAATGTTGTTTTTAAACAGTCATGTTCAAAGAACTTTAATAAAATTTTAATAACGTCTTTCGGATGAGACGTTAAACCGAGGTCCTGACTCTCTGTGGTCATTAAAAATCCCAGGATGTTCTTCGAAAAAGAGTAGGGGTTTAACCCCGGCATCCTGGCCAAATCTGCCCACTGGCCTCTGTCCATCATGGCCTCCTAATCATCCCCATGTCACAATTGGCTTCATCACTCTGTCTCCTCTCCACCAATCAGCTGGTGTGTGGTGTGCGGTCTGGCGCATAATGGCTGCCGTCGCGTCATCCAGGTGGATGCTGCACACTGGTGGTGGATGAGGAGATCCCCCCATTGTGTAAAGCGCTTTGAGTGCCCAGAAAAGCGCTATATAAATGTAAGGAATTATTATTATTATTATTATTAATAAAATCTGTTGAATTCAATATTAGTAATATTCAAATGCAGATTCTGAAATATTGATCAAATGTACATTATTTGTCAATGTTCTCGAACAAGATTTGAATGAACAATTTTAAAAAGAATATTTTTTTCGTTCTGTTTTCTAAGTGCAGTTTATTACAAATATTACTTTCAAGGAATCATTTGTTTTGAAGTACTTTCCAGGCATGAAGAATGTCAGAAATTGAAGTCATTTCAAAAAGCGTGGGAACCAAGGCTGTTTTCATGGCAGGAACATTTCCATAACAGATATACAATTAAAAATCAACAACCAAATGAATGCATAAATTAAATAAGATTTTTTTGTGTTAATACATGACAAAAATTCTAAAACTTTTTCTGGTGTTACTTTGTTAAAAACGTCCTTAAGAGTGTTAATTTCATAAAAAAGTCTTTTGGAATCATTAAGAGCGGGACAGTCCAGTAAAATGTGTTTTATAGTAAGAGGAATTGTGCCGAACAAACCATGAGTAGGGTTTTCACCTTGGAGCAAAAAACCACGAGTTAGTCTTGTATGTCCAATATGACATCTGGTAAAAACCACTTGATCGAATCTAGTCTTAAAATGTCTTAAAATTCTATGTGAGATTTCAGGTTGGATTTCATATAATTTATTATTTTCCAATGTATCCCACTCCTCTTGCCACTTGTTTAAAATGTAAACATTGATAAAAGGTCTCATCTCATCGTTTGACGCGCTTAACGCGCAATTCGCGCGAATCGCTTCAGTTTGAAAATGGAATGAAAAGGAGCTTCAGCGGACGTTCGCGCAGCGTTAACCAATCAGGAGCTTGCTCTTGTGGGGGTGTGATTATGACGTAGCGCCTGTTGTTGGTGTCTCGAGGGAAAATCCTTCTGCCGACAACAGTTCATCAAACTGGGCTCGGCTCAGTCAGAAGCACCGCTGAAAGCTTCCATCATCCAGGTTCAGTTTCTGGATGAGTTTATGAGCTCACAGAGCTGGGTGCACCTCTGAAATAATCTAGTGGACTCAGACACAGCTCCAAACAAATCGACGCTGTTTATCAGCCTTCGTAAAAGCACATTAACACAATTATTCTCTCTATAAAACCCCTGTTAGCCATTTAGCAATAAAACTACAGTCACCAAACCATAGACAGAAGCCCTGCCCATCACGCGAATCCGAAAATAAAGAGAAAGTGCTGTTAAAGTCAACAAATTAATAATTTGGCAAATAATTTGATTACTAATGTCCATGTAAACACAGTCTGTGTGAAAATGAGCACGTGCCCAAATGGAAACTCCCATTTTTATGCAAAACCTTCCCTCTCTTCCCTTCCCCGACACTTTTACCTAAACAGAGCTGAACACATCCACTTTACTGAGCTTTTCCAAACTAGAGGTGTGAAAACACCACGCTGAGACTGGGGGGTTTCGTGGCCCTTTAATACCACTTTCAAATTACTGGTATGAAACGTGTCTTTACCCGGGTTTAAAAGCTGTGTTTAGAAAGATGAGTTAGGCACAGGGTGAAAAGCCCTATTGACATCCATAGATGGAAAATCCAAATCTGGAAGCCAATGAATACAGGTTTCCAACAGTCTTCAAAATAATTTATTTTGTTTTCAATTGAACAAACTTAATATGGTTTGGAACAAGTCTTCTTGGGTGAACAATCCCTTTAAATAAATAAATAAATAAAAAGATTTGCCAATAACTAACCAGTCTTGCCGCTTGTGGGCACTGGAGGGCGTGATCTCTGTTGAGAGAGTCCCTGCCTCTTCTCCTGCAGTAACTGCCTCACATCTGTTACTTTCTCTGATGTAGATTTGGATGAACCTCCTTCTCCTCTTTCCTCTCCTGCACCTCCACTTCCTCCTCCACCTCCACCACCAATGCGACTCTTAACACTGCCACTGGATTCAGTGCGTATTGAATTCCTGGAAAAGCAGAAGCGACAAAAATGTGAAATTATCATTAAGACTGGCTCAGCCAGTGGGAGAGAAACTGGGATAAAACGGGCCTCTATAAGAAACCTGCACTCACCGAAGACTGCGAAGGTTGGTTTCGACCTCGTCTGCATACATGGTCATCTTCATGCTCTTTTTGGGAGAGGGCGTTGAGATCATTTTCAGTTCCAGATCATAGTCCATCTCATCTGAATCTGAAGACGTGGGCGATGGGCCTCCTAATCGACTACGCAGGCCTCCTTCCACCAGCCGCGGCCCTCGCTCCTTTTCTCCTCGATCTCTATACTCCACCACTCGATCATCAGCATCCATGTCTTCCTCTCCATCCTCCTCCTCTTCTTCCTCTTCTTCTATAGGTTCTTCTGGCAAGTTCACCAGATCAGCTGGGGGAAAAAAAGGGAGAGAATGAGCTCAAATGTCAGAACAAACGACCAAAAGACAATTATGTTTGATATTTACGAGAGATTTACCTGAGTGTCGATGTGTGTAAGGTGGAGTGTGTCCCATGCTGTCTCCAATCAGAGACTTTTTGGTCTTCAGAATGTCCCGCTGGATTCTCCGCGTGTGATACCTCCGTTTCCTGCAGAAATGAGCACAATTTCAGGTAATTTTACAGCAAGTACCAAAATGTTCTTTTTGAAACGTTTGACATTTTGAAATAGATCCCTAAATTACACTCTGAGACGTTTCAAAGATTTCTGACACTTACAGACGAGTTTCTAAGTGCATTTTTAAAATAATACCACTGTTTCAATGTTAACTACAAAATTGTGATTTTGTGACATCATAATCATACATATTACAGGTTTTTGTGATATACATTGTATTGTTCCACTCCGGAAAAGTGCCTTCTGTCTGGGTGCATTTACGGTTACAACTGTGCAGGAGTGGAACTCTGTCCATGGAGGCATCAGAGAACTGACCACATACACACATCAGACATGTCAACACTCTTACTATTTGTACTTGCCATCTTAAGGATTTGTTGTATAAATTTGTTTTGTTTATATATATTATATTGATTAGAACTGATTTAACTATGTTTATTTTAGTGCTTCTTAGATATGCTTGGCTCATTGTATAATATTTGTATTGATTTTAGGGAAATAATTTTAACATCTGTACAGGGAAAACAGATGAAAAATAGCCTTTTGGCTAATCCTGGTGCATTTGCAAAAATGTTAATTAATGTGCACTGTCAATGCCAAACAAACAAACAATAATAATTTAAAAAAAAATTATTATTCCACAAGCATGTGAAAAAATTAAGCAACACAACAGTGGCTGTGACTAAAGGGAGCGTATTACAGAAAGTTTCTTAACTAATGATACACTCAATTTTACGCAATGCAGGAATCTTACAATGTTATATCTTATCTCTACTTCAGAAATCTTGTGTCAGACAATACCCCCTCTGCTATTGAGTTTATCTAAACAAAATGGATAAAACCTCCAAAAAATATGTAACCAAGTGCAAACACAGATACTGAAGTTTTAAAGCCAAGCGGATCGGTGATCCATCAGCAGATCACTCTAAGGTCAGCTAACAGACAGAACAGCTGATCGACACTTCAGTATCTGTGTTTGCACTTAGTGAACAGAAGTGAAGACTGGTGAAGCGATGATCTTCACAGCCAATCACAGTAATTTCTGTTGAGCACATGAACACAATGGCCAACAGCACTTAAATGTTAGCAGGAAATGGTTGTTTTAAATATTTCCACGGTACAGAACTCGATACTTTTGACATTCATCTATGCATATCATAGACAACAAAATATCATTGCTCATCAGTTTGGCAAATCAGTAGCAACCTCTAATATTGGCAGAAAAAAAAAGTTGAAAAATCATGAATATTCAGTCGTTTTTTGGAACCCTGTCCTAGAAGTGTTTGTTTGCAGGTGTCACAAGTTTTACTTACCAAGAGTTACTCAAGATGCCTTTCATGCCGCCGTAGTTTGGATTCCCATATTTCATGTAGTACCTACTTCTCCTGGCTGCACCCAACTCCTTTTTGTCATCTGATGGAAAATGTGTGTCCACATGCAAATATTCTTTTGTGAACGGTCTGTTCTATACCAACATCTGCATCAAGTAATGAAGAGTTCTTGACACAATTCTAATCGTAGGCGACACACTCAAGTATGTTTCTCACCATGGGTGGCAAAGCGCAAGAAGAGCTTGTTGCCTTTGAAGGGCTTGACTGTGGGCCGTGGTTCATTTTGGAGGAGAGAATCTCGCTCTGCTTGGGACAGGCTAGTCTATAGTAAAAAATAAATAAAAAAGTATGCAAGGTAAGAGAACCCATTTTCATATTCAGGTAAGGTAACCCATTCTCAATCATTCATTGAACTCACTAATAAACCTTATAAATACAATTTCAGTTACTGTGTACATGAAAGCTTTGGGTCTAAAGCAAAAATTCAAGATTCGCTTGGCTGAAAATGGTTTGCAATAATTGTGTTACGGTTCGTGGGAGTTTGGATTTGTTTTGTGCTTTTTCCCTCTTTGTTTCTGCTTATCTCCCCTCGCTCTTGCTCTCTCTCTCTATCCCTCCTTGTCTGTCATTCGCTCTTTGTCTCGCCCTGTCATCTTTTGTTCCGCTATTTTCGCCTTCCCAGGTACCTGCTGGTTGGATCCCGAGCCTGTCACTCTTTATTAGGGAGTTTCCTCGTGGGCCAATCAGACGTCGATCCGCGGACTTTAAATCTCACCGGCACGCCTTTTTGGACAGTTCGTTCTGTGTGTGTGTGTGTGGGTTTGTGCTGTGTTTGGTTTTCGATTATGTATGATATTGGCTCCGTGTTTCTGAACTTTCCTAAAAACAGAACATCTGTAAAATGATTTAAGAGTGTATCAGTCCTTTTTGGGGGAAAAGGAATAGTTTAATAGGTCGCGCGACATACATTTTGCCCGTAGAGTTGAGATTGTTCAGAATACACTAGGTAAGTGGGTGAGCGCCGCTTCTTGTACTTTTGATTTATTATTTTAGGCAGTGTATTTTTATGGGCGTCAAATACGCTGAAGATTTCGGTTTCTGTTTCTGTTCTGTTTATTTCTTATTAGTGAGTTTAGAGGGGATTTTGTGTTCTAGCTTAGGTGGTTTTTGGTTTTGTTTATTTCTTTGATTTGGCGCCACTCTAGTTCCTTTTTCCCCTGTAATTTGATTTGATTTGTTTGATGATTTCTTTTTTCCATTGTACATAGCTCACACATGCATATTTCGTTGGCTTTATCATTCTTTCCTCATAGAGGAATAAAACGAATTAATTTTCAAATCTGTGTCCTTGTTTCCTTCCATCCAATCCCTTCAGTAATAATATAATATTCTAAATGTTACGTTTTCCCTAGACAACTTATTGAATCGTAACAATTGTTTTTTTAAATTTTATTAAGTGATATCAAAGTTACTTTATAAGACTTTGTAAATTGAACTCAGTAACTTAAAATATACTGATTGCAACAGCAACAAACAGCCCTCGCGTGATGCAAGCCACTCATTTCATAAAGCAGAGCTTTCAGCGTCAAATGACTTTGACTGGATTGGAGAGTGAAACAGTATGCTGGAGTGTGAGGCAACAAAGCCTTTTTCAGCTTGTTTTTCTCATTTGACCAAAAACTGAAATTGCAAAGTCTAAGGCCCAATCCCAATTCTATTTTTGTACCCCTACCCTTTCCCCTTGGCCCTTACAACCGAAGGTTAAGGGGAAGGGCGTCAAAACGTACCCCTAAGAATTAGGACAGCACTTCAACACCTGCACACGTCATCATATGTCATCGCGATCTCTTGCTTTATATAAAATCAGACGATCACAACTGCTGGAGTTATTCCAGTTGTGTTATTTTTTGGGGTTTATCTTCAGGAAATCACTGAAGGCGTATATTATGTTATCATAACGATCTAATGTGGCAATAAGATCTGAACTGTACTGTGCATTTACTCTGTGGCTATACTCATCTATGTAAACACACGAAAACAACATTAACATTATAGCAGACACTGTAAAAAGCTCATTCCCAGCCACAAGACAGGGTATTTGAGTGTCAGAATGTTGTGGGACTGCTGTACATGAGTTATGATTATGGATTATAGATCGCAAAATTTAGTGGGGTTTTTTTTGCGTTTTTTATTTTTTTTAAAGCATGACGAACGCGGTTATAAATATATTAAAACATATGTTTGTTTGTCATAATTTTTTTTACTAATGACGAAAAAAAAACTAATTTGTGGATCTCCTTACTTCCGGGTTCAGTTGTGGCATTTTCTTACCCCTGCGTTTTATGTGTGGCCCTGACAAATCTTCGTTCGAAGGGGTGTATACCCCTTGCCCTTAGCCCTACGCCTTCAGGCTAAAGAGAATTGGGACACCACTACCCCTTGACGTGAATGCACAAAACAAGGGGTAGGGGTAAGGGGAAAGGCTAAGGGATAGAATTGGGATTGGGCCTAAAAGTCTTTTAATGCAGATCTATGAACAGGGCACTCGCTGCAGAGCCTCACCTCCAATAAGGGGTAGCTTGAGCTCCAGTTCCTCCTCCTATAAGCTGTTTTAATGCGTACACCTACCCTGGCCCTAATCCCAACCCCAAGTGACATCACTTGTAGAAGAAGTGCAGCAAGGAGCAGCTGGAGCTTAAACTCCCCCTTGCTGGAGCTTAGCTCTGCCCATGTGGCTCTGCAGTGAGTACCATTAAGATCTATGTGCATTTGTTCACTAGTCAGATATAATATTAGAAACAAATCATATTGGAGAGTTTTGTTTTGGATCCTGTCATAACCAAACATGCCACATAGTTTGAACAGTAAATTAACAGAGAAATGAAATTGCTAACGTAAATTTGAATATTTACTATACACTAAACTAATTGAGGCGCCACGGTGGCTGAGTCGTTAGCACGTTCGCCTCACAGCAAGAAGGTCGCTGGTTCGATCCCCGGCTGGGCCAGTTGGCATTTCTGTGTGGAGTTTGCATGTTCTCCCCGTGGTTGCGTGGGTTTCCTCCGGGTGCTCCGGTTTCCCCCACAGTCCAAAGACATGCGGTACAGGTGAATTGGGTAAGCTAAATTGTCCGTAGTGTATGTGTGTGAATGACAATGTATGGATGTGTTTCCCAGAGATGGGTTGTGGCTGGAAGGGCATCCGCTGCATAAAACAAATGCTGGATAAGTTGGCGGTTCATTCCGCTGTGGCGACCCCGGATTAATAAAGGGACTAAGCCGAAAAGAAAATGAATGAATGAATAAACTAATTGAATGGCTTATAATGTCTCATGGCTTTTGTTGGGCTTATTAATAAAAAAAAAAAACTCTATGATCCACAATGTAGTTGGTGGGTTTGGTTCATGACATATTTTTAATCTTGATGTGAAAAATAAATGGGAAAAAAAATACTTGGAAAAAGAGTGGATGTTCACAAATGCACTTCATGATAAAACTAAAAGATGTGAGCAGTTTACCTCTGTGGTTTCCTGCGGTTTCTTTTCAGTCTCATCCTCAATGTCACGGGCCTTCTCATCTTCTTCATCATCTTCGTCATCATCTACCTCACCTTCCTCTTCCTCATCATCATCGTCATCATCATCAGATCCACGGCTTCGTCGAGCTGATCAGAAACGACATGACAGTTTTGTTTCAACTTTCAAACCCAATTTTTGTTTTAGATCTGGAGGGTTTATTACAAGGTGACACAATGAAGCAAATGATAAGAACCTTTCTGGTTCTGGACAGGAAGTTCCGAGGGTTTCGAGCTGTCTGTGTTTGTGACCTCTTCTTTATCTGGCATCCGACTCAAGTTAATGAGAGCTCTGGTGGAAGTGATGTCGTCGAGCCACACCACGTTGCCTGGGAACAGTGGAATTTGACTATGAACACCACAATCCAGCTTTAAACAAAACTGGGCCTATTTCCCATTCAGATTTGTAGCCATTCATCAGGTATAATTATGTCAGTTTGTGGTAATGATATCTGTGAGGGTGTACTTACAGGAAGCATCATCTATCCACTCGATGTGTGCAGGCGGATACTCTTTAAAGTAGCCAAAAACATCTTGAGTGCTCATGTCATCAACTCCACTCATGTGTAGAGCTTCCAGACGCACCTTCGGGATCACTGAAGAGAGAGAGAGAACAGAGTCTGTATGAGCGGGAGAGATGAGGTCTGATATACATCGAGTGAAATCAAAATATGATCTAGTGTGATGTCATTTGTTTGAAACAAAACCTGGCAAAAACAAGGACCATAAAATATGATTGTTTATTAAAATGAGAATTATTTTATAGGCGGCACGGACTCGATGGTCAGCACTGTCGCCTCAAAGCAAGAAGGTTGCTAGTTTGAATCCCAGCTGGGCCAGTTGGCATATTTGTGTGGAGTTTGCATGTTCTCTCTGTGCTGGTGGGGGTTTCCTCCAGGTGTTACGTTTTCCCCCACAGTCCAAAGACATGGTGAATTGGGTAAACAAAATTGGCTGTAGAGCGAGTGTGAATGTGAGTGTATATAGCTGTTTCCCAGTACTGGGTTGCGGCTGGAAGAGCATCCGTTGTGTAAAACATAAGCCAGGATAGTTGGTGGTTCATTCTGCTGTGGCGACCCCTGATAAATAAGGGACTAACCCAAAGAAAAATTAACGAATTAATGAGTTTATCATATACACCCTCATGTTGCTTCAAACTAACATACTGTCATGCACTGACCGCTGAAGTCAAAAGTAGATGTTTTAAAGAATGTCCACGCTGCTATTTTCCAAACAATGGAAATACAGAATTTTGCACTATATTCTATAAGTGTACAACGGACCACAGTTGATCCATGATCTATGTGGATAACAACCCATGGTTCAGCACACAGATCAGACATGATTTAATATCCTTTAATTGTATTTTAATTTAAATTTTTAACGACTGCAGAAAAAGCTGAAGTCAGTGTTTCTCAACCACATTCCTGGAGGACCACCCACACTGAACCCTTTTCTGTTACACCAATTTCAGGTCCTTCAGTCTCTGCTACTGGTCTGATGATCTGAATCAGACGTGTTTGGTTAATGAGACATTGAAAATGTGCAGAGCTGGTGGTTGTCCAGGAACGTGGTTGAGAAACACTGCTGATTCAAAAGTCGAGGTTCACAGGAACGGGGCCGATGGAAACACCACGAAAAGCCTTTTCAATGATTGAAATCTCATGTATTGAAGCATTTCAGCTACTCTGTAAATTTAAATGATGGTAGAAGAAGGGCGGTGGACAAAACTGTAACAGTGTGTAAGACAGGAGCGGTTCTAGACTTCTATGTCTCAAGAGTATCTGTCTGCAAGACGCAACAAAACGTTGTTGGCAAGATGGTGGAAATACCAGAAAACATTTTTACCAAATGTTTTCATGAGTTTTCTCAAAATGTATCCACAACCAATTCATATTATATATCATTATATTAATTCATTTAGCAACTTCACTATGCATCCATTTGTCAGGATAGTTAGCCTTCTCTGCATTACCCCCAGTGATTGCACATAACAGTACAATGGTCAGCGCATCAAGTATGAAAGCCTCCACAACTCGCTGCTATACGTTAATAACTGTGATGGTTGGGCTTAGGGCTGGGAAAAGTATAGACGTTAATAACTGTGATGGTTGAGTTTAGGTGTGGAGTAGGTGTAGATGTTAATAACTAATGTACAGCGACATCTTGCCGACAAGACGCTGGTCTCCATAACTTCAAGTTATGTCCCTGTCTTGCAGTCCGCAGACAGACCCTACTCCTATGTCTTACTATATCCTATACATATTCTAATAAGAGGTAAAACACAAGTTCAGACATTTAGAAAACAGACTGCATTTTCACTTCATGCGGAGTGTAAATCTTGTGTTGATCTACAGCTGTGTAGAATTCTCACTTTTCTTCAACAAATCCCGCTCCAGAATCACATCCTTCTGTGTCAGATTCTCCTCAGCGCGGAAATGAAATCTTCTTGCTCGCTTCTCCTTCTTCTCAATGGCCTCCTGTGCACATACGAACATGGTGAACAACAGATCCATCACTAGACAGCCTGATCTCAGATCTGATTCTTACACACACACACACACAGCTGACACTTACTTTAGACGTGACATCAATGCCAGTGATGAAGGTGCCAGCCTTATTTTCATAACGCCGACTGGTGTCCTGTGGAACCACACATAATCATATTAAGATCCATGAGTGCAGCAAATACAACCAACTATTTTCAGTTGTATGTCTTGGAACGTGTTTTCTAGAATACAGCTTTGCACCATGATAAACAATCACCATTATGCATCAGTTAGTACATCAATAACAGTGAGCCAAATGAGAAGTCTAGTTAGTGTCAGGAAACTTGACCCAGAGATTAATAAACACTTTCATAAGACCCTCCGAAATAACAGACCAACTGTACACACTATGCCAACGTTGTAGAACTAATTACAAACGCACTGTTCAAACACAGACTACGCTCCTTTGCTCTTTACTACCCACCGCATTGGTTTAAACAACCGACGGCTTCCTGTACTACGCGAAGCCGCGGTTTGAAAGAGGCCTACGGGGTAACTCACCGGCAACAGCTCCTTTAAACTTCGGCGAACAGGTATGGACTCTAGTTCCACCTCTCCTTCCTCCACCTCCATGGGCTCCGCTTCTCGGGCATCTCGATCCGAGTCTGACTCCGAGTCAGACTCTGAGCGATCGGACGCGCTGTCGGACTTGACAGACACCCGCAGGCTGCGCACCGCCGCCATGATCGTCGAAACGAGCTAGCAGCTAACGGCTAAATCTCAAAGGGGTGAACGGAGAAACAGAGCAGCGCGACTCTCTCAAACACACACACTCACACACACCGCCCAGATGACAGACACTGGTGGATGGAGACCCGCCTTCCAACACTAGAGCATATTATACATTCATTTACAGTCATATGAAGGATATACACGGAAAACATCACGGGCTTAAAGTAAAAGTGAGCACGCATGCTATACCGTTAGTAGTAACGTTATATAACGTTAAAATTTTAAATGATGCTATTACTTAAACTACACTAGGCAACCTAACCTGAAGTAATGCTTCACAAGTAGCTTTTCTGTGTTGTTAAAAGTTAAAAGAAAGAATTTAAAGACAATTTTATGGGAACTATTTAACAATAAAGTATTAATTAAATGTATTTTACATCAAAAAGGGCTATTTGTCAAAATTATGTAATGTCTGCGATGAGCAAACAATTGCATTAAAATGTAAAATGAATGTGATTTTTATTCTTAATAGCATTTTGTATAATTATAATGAATAAGAATTAATGTGCTTATTTGCCACTTAACTGCTTTTTAAAGTGTGCTTTTGTTATTATTAATTATAATATTTCATCATTTTCCCTAACCCCCAGAACTTTCTCCTATCTATCTATCTATCTATCTATCTATCTATCTATCTATCTATCTATCTGTCTATCTGTCTATCTGTCTGTCTGTCTGTCTGTCTGTCTGTCTGTGTTCAATGTAAGGTTAGATTAATTCCAAATGGTAGTATGTACATGATTACAAATGATATGAAACGTGTTAGTGAAGTAATCTAGTGTATTCTGACTACATTTGGATTACTTTTAGCCTAACCTTGCCTAGTGTTGTATTATTAATGTTATCCCCAAATTGAAAATTTTCTCAGAAATTTTATATTGTCATTACTCAAACTATATAAAACAAACAGAAGCTTTAGAAAAGAAACAATAAAGGGGAAAGAGGGAAAATTATGAATAAAATACAGTGAATGATCTGTCATTTTCAACCCATAAAAAAACATTTAATACCAGCTAGATAAATTAAAAGAAAGAACGTTTTAAAAACAAAGCAAAATTTATTTTCTGATCAATTAATCTGTTTTTTACCTTAATTTGGATTTTTCTATGGATCTGATTGATTTTAGTTTCAGGTAAAAATCTACATAACAAAAGTCAGCTACGTCATGGACGGCCTGAGGGTGAGTATTAAAATTCATTTTCATTGTTATATTAAACATCAAATTAATTCTCAGAGCCATCATACACACTTAACATATGTTGATAAAACTGAGGTAATTAAATCAGGAGACCGTACACATTTAAACAGAAGCTCCAACATAACCAACACCAATGTAAAATACAATATATTTATTTAACAAAATCAACAGTGCCATACAGAAACCTTTACACATGTAGCAGTACAATCATAGAGAAATAAATTAGCACAGCTCATTTTATTAAGCAATAAAACAAAGACACCCTTTTAATAACTGAAACAAACTGGAGAATTTTGTCACGCTTTGCACTTTTGAGCCATTTGTTACAAGAAAGTTTCCTTCCATGAATGTTCTCAATAAATATATACACACAAAAGTGATCCGTGGTTCTCCATTATGTACACACAGGCGTCACTCATGGAAGTACCCATTTAAAAATAAACGTTTTGTACTTTTTTCTCCACTAATATAATTCATAAATAACTCTTCAGGGAACACAGTAAAAGCTGGATCGTCTCTAAACAATGCCTGATATTTAAGGATTGCACACGTTTGAGAGTTACAGAGGGAGGCAATGTTGTGCAAACATGTTGTATTACTTTTGTGCATTTCAGATCGTTTAAATGAATAAAAATGTAATGCTGTAGTCAGTTTCTTATTGGGTCGGTTGGTCAAGTGCATCTCAAACATTTGTGGAATGTTTCTGTTGTTGGGAATTTTGTTTATACAGATACATTATTATTACTAAGCGAAGACTGACTATTGAACTGCTAAGCCATGTTAAAGGGATAGTTCACACCAAAATGACAATTTTATCATCATTTACTTTCCACTCACTTGTTCCAAACATTTATGACTTTCTTTATTTTGAAATGAGCACAAAAGAAGATTGCTGAAAATTAGTAGTCATTGACTTCCATAATATTTTTTTCCAATGGATGTCAATGGCTAATGGTTTTCAACATCAACTTTAATGTGATTCTAGAATTACGGGTGCATTTTGCGTCTCCAAAATCAAACTTTAATGAATCAGTTCTGAATAATAACTAATTATATTACGTCATCTCTAAAAATAATGTTTGTATGTGTATTTCACGAGTCCACAGAATACAATATGCGTATTTGGCATGCTGTCTGAGGAGAGGGCTCTGAGCTCAGCTCGAAAAGACACCCTAACTCGTGTTATTCCCCTATATCAGAATAGAGAGCGATAGGGTCAGAGCGCAGTTTGTAGCTCGGCTCCAGAACTCTCCTCCCTCAGATTTAAGTAGGTATCAAGTTTAACCGTGTGGAGTTGGGGTGGTGGAGGGATGCTCAAGTCAAAAGAAAACGGAGGTATGACATGTTTGACTATTTATATCTGTTTGGTCTTGAGCTGATTGGATAATAGAATGATTGTCTGTGATGAATTAGCCTCGTCAAAAACTGATTGTGCTCCTCCCACAATTTGTTTATAAAACATCACTTAAGGACTTTTAACTTGATAGTAATAACTTACAAACTCCCCCTACACCTATTTTTGACTGGATGTTACATAGAGCTTTGATTATCATGAATTAATTATTCTTTCATATTTGTTTGTGTGTTTACTCTATTAATTTACATAAAAATTAGCACGAAACATCTATTTTCTTTATGATTTATAATGTCAGTAATAAAGAATTTTTCTATCTGTCCTTAATTTCTGGTCAACTCTGTTACCTTGTTTATATAAAACAAAACAATCTTTAAAGGTCTCATGAAATTAAAATAAAAAGTTTTAGATGTTAGTATCAGTATTGTTTGTTTTTAGGATATCCATAAGCTAGAGTGCACTTAAACAGAAGATATAAAATTGACATGTAAAGCTTGTAGTTTTTCAATTCCGCCTAAATGGATTAATGGTTTTATTCACGTCACCTCATACCTTGTATCCAATCGTGACCAATCAAAAGCTCTCTAGTATCTGACATGCCCCACCCCAAGATGCTTCACATTTGATGCGTTTGAGCTCAATCACTCTCACTGGCAGAGCTGTGAGAAAAACTAAACACTATTGTTTTAAAAATAGCTACACTATGTGTTTCGTTACATCAATCATCGAATAAAACTGCACATTTCAAAGCACTTCATTGGACCTTAAAAGCACAGATCGAAAAAGCATGTGACTTGCTCCAATGTCACTTCCTTCAAGGGGAAACTCTGGAAGGCATCGAGGCATGTTACTTATTATTCTCTCACTAATTTGTCTAACATGTTAGGATACACCTAAACATACAATGCAATAGTAGGTTCATTATTGGTCAAGTCTGTTACTGTGATATTTCAGTTCATTTCTCGTTCATTTTTGAAAAATATAATATAATGAAACTACATGGTGTCTGGTTTGAGGTTAGCATCTTAGGCTAAAGCACAAAAAGTTGGAAAATGTCAACTCTGTTAATGGTTTAAAAAGTGTAACAACAATTTAAACAGCATTCATAACAGAATCAAAATTTCCCCTTTAATTTGAAGCTCTTTGCATTATTCAGCTTGCTGTAAATTATTGATTTGTTTTATATATATATAATGCACCCACAATAAATGAGTCTTGAGAGTAAATTTAAATGTACATATTTGTATGAACCAACTCTTTAAGTTTGTATGTTTCTATTGTTATTTTGAATTATATATTTATTTATTCATTTGTACAGTGAAAGACTTTTAAAAATGTGCAAAACTGATAAATGTGCCAAGTCAGATAACAAGCTGCAGAAACTAGAGGAAACAGAAGCCCCTTTCACACAACAATACTGGCAAAATATTTTAAACGACTTTTCCATTTCTAAGTACTGACGTTTCACGACTTTAATGTAACTCAGTACAAAACAAGGTCAACTCTGTAAAGTTATTCATACAGTCAGACCTTCTTCTGGGACATTTTTAAACAGGAAAATCATAGTTGTTCATTCATTCATTCATTTTTTTTCGGCTCAGTCCCTTTATCTATTACGGGTCACCACAGCGGAATAAGCCACCATCTTATCCAGGATATGTTTTACACAACGGATGACCTTCCAGCTGCAACCCAGTACTGGGAAACACCAATACACACTTATTCACACACATACACTATGGCCAGTTTAGTTTACTCAATTCATCTATAGCGCATGTCTTTGGACTGTGGGGGAAACTGCAGCACCCGGAGGAAACCTACGCCAACATGAGGAGAACATGCACACTCAGAAATGCCAGCTGACCAAGCTGGGACTTGAACCAGCGAACTTCTTGCTGTAAGGCGACAGTGCTAACCACTGAGTCACTGTGTCACCCTAAAATCATAGTTGTTTACTATCTCTATAAAAATCTCTGACAAAATTTATGAATGGTCACTCCAAAGCATTATTGGTATGGTCCTCGCACATGACATGCATGATACAATTTCTCTTATAGAAAAACTGGCAAAGCTGAATTAATATCATCTATAAACTCTCAAGGGTATATTTCGAACGTACCAGTGTAGACTAAGTGTGAAAGGGGCTGATATCTGTGTGCTTGTATGTGCTTTACTCCTGTGATGTTCAGAATGAAGCACAGCTTTGAATGGCAGGTTCCTCTTTTTCATTTCACTGCTTCTTGTTGTCGACAGTGTCTGATCCGCAGTGCTGATCCGCTGCTTTTCTGATTAAACAGAGAGTTGAAGGTGTTAGTAAATGGAAAATGAAGAAATATCTTGTCAACCTGAATGTTAGAATGTATGATTATTGCTTTTAGAGTGATATTTGTCATTCCAGTTGCATATAAATTCAGAGGTCGCGCTTAAATATTTCCATCACACTCTATTTGAATCCAGCAGTAAAATATTGTAATGCTTGGAATTTTAATGTGACTTTGATATCACAAGTCCTGCTTTGCCTCGAGCTCTTTTTAGTCTTAACAAGTGGGCTGTGGGTTCTTGACATTTTTCAGATTCTGCTCTAACAATGTGATATGGTGATTTAATGAATAATATTCCTTGAGTTATATCACTGGGATCCAATAAGGATAGGACTTTTTTATTTTTAGCACCAAAATCAACTTATTTCCAGTTATTTTTGCAGAGACGTTGTAAAATCAGCATTCTTATTATTATTTTATAATTGTTTTTTATCTGCAATAAATACATAAATTAAATATTTAATTATATAAAATATACAATATTTATTATAAATTGTATCATTCATTAATTAATTTTCTTGTCAGCTTAGTCCCTTTATTAATCCGGGGTCACCACAGCGGAATGAACCGCCAACTTATCCAGCATATGTTTTACACAGCGGATGCCCTGCCAGCTGCAACCCATCTCTGGGAAACATCCATACACACTCATTCACTATGGACAATTTAGCTTAGCCAATTCACCTATAACACATGTCTTTGGACTTGGAGCACCCAGAGGAAACCGACGCAATCATGGGGAGAACATGCAAACTCCACACAGAAATGCCAACTGAACCAGCTGGGGCTCGAACCAGCGACCTTCTTGCTGTGAGGCGAACATGCTACTTACTATGCCACCGTGGCACCCTATGAATTATATATAAATCATATAAAATATCATATATTCATTCATATGTTTTACACATGGGATGCTCTTCCAGCTGCAACCCAGTACTGGGAAACATCCATACACTCTTATACACTACGGCCAATTTAGTTTATTCAATTCACTTAAAGTGCATGTCTTTGGACTGTGGGGGAAACCAGAGCACCCAAAGAAAACCCACACCAAAACAGGGAGAATATGTAACTCCACATAGAAATGCCGACTGACCCAGCTGGGGCTCGAACCAGCAACCTTCTTACTTTGAGGCAACAGACACAAAGTGTCATGCCTAAAATATCATATAAAATATTATATTTCTGAATGTAACTAATTAGTAGAAAAATATAAATATCTAAAA
This sequence comes from Danio albolineatus, assembly GCA_903798035.1. NCBI lineage: Eukaryota > Metazoa > Chordata > Actinopteri > Cypriniformes > Danionidae > Danio > Danio albolineatus. The sequence continues at coordinate 194,409 of CAIGQQ010033285.1, forward strand.
TGTATATTATCATGTGCAAAAAAAATCTATAATTTTCATTATCAGCCCACAAATGAGTCTTAAAAATAAAAAGCTATCTTTATAATTTAGTGATCATATCATTATATCTGAGTGACCAGGATCAATATATATAATTCTGATATTTCAGTTAATGTAGCTTCTGTATTTACTATAAGGTTATTTGTGCTACTTATGAATTAATATAGGAAAGCAACATACCCATAATGATCTTCTTTGACGCTCGCTTTGCTAATGTCCCTATGAAAAAAAAAGAGTTCAAAGTTAGCATTAATTATTAAAACTGATGTCATAGTTCACCAAACAATTCCATTTGCTCTAAATATACTCTTGCTCAAGCCATCCAAGATGTGACCTTTTCTTCTTCAAGAGAACATTAAAGAAACTGTGGTTCTTAGTGATTCATTCATTTACAAATCAGTCATTTGCAGAGGCTGTGAATTAACGTTTATAATGTTCTTAATTAAGAATCAGTTCACTTCATAAGACCTCAGTGTATTGTAAGGAGCCACAGGTATTAATTTTTTGGTTTGCTTGCCTATGTGTTTTCTTTGCCTTGTATGAATGAATCCCCAGAGTACTGTATCAGCTAAAACAATTCAATAAAAAATGTATTTGCTTAGTGCTTTTCACAATAATTATTGTTTCAAAGTAGCTTTTATTTTAACAGATTTTTAAAATCTGCAATAAATACATAAATTAAATAATTCAGAAATAATATATAATTAATTATTTAATTTATGTATTTATTGCAGATTTAAAAAATTCTGTTAAGATAAAAGCTGCTTTGAAACAATATTTATTATTCCACATTATTGCATCACAATCAAATTCAGAAAAGTTAAATAATTATTAGTTACTATAACTTTATTAGTTAAACAACTGTAATTAACTAGTAACTAATAGCTCAAACCATTAAACTTATTATATATAAACATAAACACTTTTTAATGTTCAGCTGAAGGAAACCTTCATCTTGGATAGTCTGAGCTTGAGCAAATGACTAGGAAATATTCATTCTAGGGTGAATTGTTCCATTAAGAAACACAACCATATTGAAAACATGTACAAAGAAAGAAAATAAATGTCATGATAAAAGTCTTACAGCAGCGGACTGACTCAATCTGTCAAAGCGGAACTTCAGATTAGATCTTGGCGAGGTCTTATTTCTGAAATCTGTTAATAGGGAAATAAGCAAACACCAACTCATGAAGCTATCAATGTTGAACTGACATAATGACTTAAAGGGAAGTGTCTCAGATACAGTACCTGTTGGACTGCGGCACATGATCACTGGTGCTCCTGCAGCCTGTCCATCTGTGGTCAGAGAGCCAAACACTGGCGAGAGACTGGGCGAAATCTGGACACCGCTCTGAAAACATGATTGAAGGCTGTTAAAGAGATAGTTCACACACAAAAAATGGGAATTTTCTTCAGATTATTTTTGAGCAGAAATGATGTTCCTTGGCGTAGTCCGTGTTTTATGAGTCAAAAAAGAAAACAGAAAAAATGGCCACTGTAGACAGACTGTTAATGCAGTTTAGCCAATCGTTGTGAACCATTCATCCAATCATTGTCCTCAAATTTGAGTTTTTTTGTATCATTACCCTAGGACAGGGGTGTCCAAACTTAGTCCTGGAGGGCCGGTGTCCTGGAGAGTTTAGCTCCAAACCTAATAAAACACAGCTGAAGCAGCTAATCAAGCTTTATTATTAGAAACTACCTGGCAGGTGTGTTGACGCAAGTTGGAGCTAAACTCAGCAGGATACTGGCCCTCCAGGACCGAGTTTGGACACCCCTGCCTTAGGTGATGATTATATACACCATGATTATGATGTTCAAAGTGAGCATTGCCTCAAAATATATATATATATATATTTTCAATTAATATCGTTGAAGTCACTTTTACACAGCAAAATCCTCTGAGTAAAATTTGCTCGGTTCAGAGTGTATTTGGTTCCTCTCTAAATTGAGTAAAAGTTACTCAGCAGCAGAGTTGAAGTTAATGAGACAATGAAAGGATTAATTAAGGATGATTGAGCACAGATGATGAACACCTGCTGTTAATAAGCAAAATCAGAAGAGAAACACAAAACTACATTTACTTTCAGTAACAGCCTTAGATGAAATAAACTGAAATAAAACACATTTATACTCTCAAAATCTCAGCAGAGGATCATTAAGCAACTCCACAAACAACAGCTTTACTTAATTGCCAGCCTGTTTGGCCTTATTTCGGCCACACTTAATGAGAATTAACTGAAAGTAATTTTTTACAAAAACACCACCGCATTTAGTGATAAGTGAATCTGCTGCTGCTGATTAAAGTCCGTTGTAGTTTTGTGTTTCTCTTCTGTTTATGCTTATTAACAGCAGGTGTTCATCATCAGTCCTCAATCATCCTTAATTAATCCTTTCATTGTCTCATCAACTCTGCTGCTGAGTAACTTTTACTCAATTTAGAGAGGGACCAAATACACTCTGAGCTGAGTAAATTTTACTCTGAGGACTTTGCTGTGTACAATAGTGACCAATCTTTATTTAATGGATAAAAAAATAGAGATGGATTGTTTGTGGGCAGCACAGTGGTGCATTGGGTAGTGCTGTCGCCTTACAGTAAGAAGGTCGCTGGTTCGAGCCTCGGCTGGGTCAGTTGGCATTTCTGTGTAGAGTTTGCATGTTCACCCTGTGTTCGTGTGGGTTTCCTCCGGGTGTTCCGGTTTCCCCAAGTCCAAAGGCATGTGAATTGGGTGAGGTTAATTGTACTTAGTGTATGTGTGTAAATGAGAGTGTGTGGTGTTTCCCAGGGATGGGTTACATAAAATATATGCTGGATAAGTTGGCGGTTCATTCCGCTGTGGCGACCCCAGATTAATAAAGGGACTAAGCCGAAAAGAAAATGAATGAATGAATATATTGTTTGACGCATTTTGTCAAATTTGATGGGGTTTTTTGTATTATTACCGCAGGAGATTAATATATACTGTACATCATTATGTATATGATGGTCAAATACTGTTAAAAATCTATTTAAAAATGTTATATGACAAGTAACTTTTACAATAGTGACCAATCTTTATTTAATGGATACAAACCAAGTGGGTATTTGTTTGATGTTGATTGAAAATCGCAGAAGAAAACTTTAGCTTTGGGACAGTCGTTGTTTTAATACACAGCTGAAGACTCCAGACCAACAAACTGCTAAAATGTCTGCCGAGGATCAGTTCAGGCATTTGATTCACAGAGCCTGGTGTATTTTTATTAATGCTATATGTTGTTGTTGTCTGAGGTTCTGTTTCCTAAATTTTAGGACCTTCTAAAGATTCCTAATTTTAAAAAAGTCAATAAATTGAACTCTATATACCCCTCTGTATCTTCTCCATGTACTAAATGCAAGTCCAATGAAGGCACACTGGCTCACATATTTTGGTTTTGCTCAAAAATGTCTACATTTTGGACTGAGGTGTTCTCTTTTTACTCTGAAGTACTTAGGATTGATTTTCCTCCTGACCCCCTAATTGCTTTATTAGGCTGGGCTCCTTCCTTTGAAAACTATAGTTTGTATAAAATCCAGACAGTTCAATATGGAATGACCATTGCAAAAAAGGTCATATTGCTGATGTGGAACAAAGAGTGTACACCTAAATTTGAGACATGGCTTACAGAGATTTGTAATGTATTGCACATGGAAAAAAATTAGATATGAGATTGCAAACCTAACAAATTTTCCAAAATTTGGAAGCCCTTTTTTTGAATGTCTAAAGACCAATGATAACTGAGTAGTGTGGAAGATATCATAAATCATAGCAATGTGCACAAAATACAAATTTACAATAATTTGGCATGTATTATTATTTTTATTTATTTATTTATTTAATTTTTATGTATATATGTGTATGTATATATTTATTTTTTAAATTTATTTATTCTTTCTTTTATTACCTTTTTTTTCTTCCGCTATTTTCTATTAATGATGTATATATGCACATATGTATGTATGCTGTATATGTAATGTACATATGCAGCTGTTTGACTGGACGAAGATCAAACATGGAGGAATATAATTAAGTATCTGTACAGTTGTGGATGTACATGTGCACATGTATTTACATTTTACTTATGTTTATTTATTTATTATTATTTGCTGGCATGGGAGGGATTTGGGGTTTTGTTCTTTGAAACATGAAAAACTTTAAATAAAATATCTAAAAAAAAATTTCAAATGACTCTGGGTTATTATGTGACAGAACACATAAAATAAAAAGGTTTTAGACTATAGATAATAATATTGTAGACAATGTTTTATAATTTTTTTACATTTTGCCACAAAAGCCACAGAAGAAAATTATCTGGTCACACTAAGTATCAAAAGTCACACTACAGTTTGAGCCTGCGAAATTCTTACTTGTGGCACTGTGAAAACAGGCGGGATTAAACAAGTTGATTAGACGCTGATGAAGTGAGTGATTGCTCCATTTTTAAAATTTTTGTATGGGTCTCATGCAATCACGTGATGCAATTTCACAGGTCAGAGTTCACCAAGCTTGAACTTTACAATGCAGAAAACTGCAAAACTTGTGCATGAGTTTGCGTTTCCAGTCTGTCACATTCGCAGGAGTATGAATGGAAGTCGATGGGGCAAAAAGTGTACTGTGACCACAGCTTTTTTATGAATTTCAGCTAAAAAAAATGTTCAATTGAAGAACATCAACTACATCTTGACTGACATTGTCTGAGAGTGAGTAAATTAGCGGCAGCTTTTCGCATTCGGACACTTTCCTCACAGCAACACTGCTGAACATTAGATTTGTCTGCAGACACACAGACCCACCTGTTCCTTCTCCTCCACGGTCTCTGGTTCTCCTGCTGCACTGCTGAAGCTGCTGGTGCTGGAGGACGAACGAGAGATGTCTGGTGGTCCACTGACCTCCTGCAGCTTGAGCGATGGCCTGAGACAGGGACAGAGAGGGAGAAGACAGATGGTATTATCATTACATATGAAGTGTACTTATGTATTGCTACAATTGATGAACCGTTAACTGTACCTCTCGTTGGTCAGGATCTCCGGAGAGCTTGGATTGGACGATGTCTCTGATCTCACTTCCTGTGACAGGTGACCACAATCTAGACTTCTCTGATCACACAGGACGCTAAAATGACAGTAAATGACACTAAAATCAACATTTATGTTTAATAAATCTATCTATCGATCTATCTATCTTTAGCTGCCTTTAATACATTCGTTATGATGTATAACATTTTTAAACTGCATGTTAAAGTTGAAGAATGATTGATATATAAAGATTAGTGACGTATTCTTAGTGTACGTGACAGACCTGCGTGTGTGTCGCTCAGGCTGTCCATCCATACTGGTGTACAGCCGGGGGAAAAGCCCTGAACGTCTCTTCACTGGACTCTTCAGAGGTGACTTGGCACTCGACGTCACTGGAGACTGAAAACATGTCATATTATTATATGCAAGCTTAATTAAACAAGTCAAGTTAAACCAAAGTAGCTGGTTAGACTTTACGCTACAGTGCCCTCCACTAATATTGGCAACCTTGGGAAATATAGCAAAATATGAATATGGCTGTGAAAAAATAAATTTGATCTATTTGCTCAATAATTTTATAATTTGCTCAAAATATTACAGTTTTTCTCAATTGCTTTGGCTCAATTCTCGATTGACATTTTTATCTTTCAAAAGAATATAGATTTCTGAACAGTTTGTTGTTCACTTCAGGGGCTTTTCTTGTTGATTTAAGCATCTTGCAAATGCTTTGACGCATGTGTGCAAACTTTAAGTACATTTGTCTGTAGTTTGGACAAAAACGAATGGCATTTGGCTTGTTGATCAAAACTGATGAGTTGATTTTCATTTAAACTCTTCACAACTTCTCAATAATTTATTGTGTAAGCCATCACATTTAAAACCGTTTATTCAATTAACAGACATTCATATACACGCATACTTTTACACCATAAATATCTGATATTGACATTGATTGTAATGTCTAATAAATTTGTAAATGACCTCTAGTTGCAAAATATTTTGAGTTATCTATCTATCAATCAAGTTTGGGAGCCTGGCTCCCAACGTGAACGTGAGATTGACAGGGGGATTGGTGCAGCGGCAGCAGTAATGCGGTCCATTGTGTCGAAGAAGGAGCTGAGCCGAAAGGCAAACCTTTCGATTTACTGGTCAATCTACGTTCCTACTCTCTCCTATGGTCATGATTTTTGGGTCATGACCGAAAGAACAAGATCTTGGATACAAGCGGCCGAAATGAGTTTCCTTTGCAGGGCGGTAGGGCGCACCCTTATGGATAGGGTGAGGAGCTCTGATACTCGGGAGGTGCTCGGAGTAGAGCCTTTGCTCCTCCACATCGAGAGAAGTCAGCTGAGGTGGCTCGGGCATGCTGTTTCGGATGCCTCCTGGAAGCCTACCTAGGGAGGTGTTCTAGGCATGTCCCACCGCTGGAGGGAATATGTCTCTCGCCTGGCCTGGGAATGCCTGGGGGAGCAGGAGTAAGTGTCTGGGGAAAGGGCAGTCTGGGGTTCTCTCCTAAGACTGCTGCCCCCACGACCCGGCCCCGGAAAAGCGGTAGAAAATGAATGAATGAATGAAGTTTGGGAGCATAACTATATATGTAGATTGCCCACAGCAAAATCACTACATTCACAATCCTGAATTGCAGTAACACGCTTGTGGAAGAGCAATTGGAAGAAGTGTAATCTCTGGCAAAGTCTAACAAGAGCGACAGGATATCCACCAAGCCTAATTTTTTCATGGATGATATTTAGTAGTTTTTTGTGTATTTGTGGTAACATAAGAAATATGAAATATACAATACATTAATTGGACAAGCAAGATTTGCATCTAATGCATTTATACACAAATAAATGTACTATATAAATACAAATGTTTATATATTTTTTTCTATGCACTATTGACTCTTCTCAACAAATATCAGAAATTTCCATGGTCGACTGTCAGGGTGAAAAAAACAACTAATCGTTTTGAGCAGTATGGCTCATCAATGACAAATACACTTTATGTTTTGTTGGCCTTGGCCAAATTACTGACACAATAGTGTTTTGAAGCATGAATGAAATGTTTTGGGAGAGTAACTACATTTTGCAGACCTGTAATAAAGTTCTGAAATTCCAGCAAACAGTCTTCACATTTGCACTTACAGTTTAGAGAATGTTAAGTTTTGAAAAATGTACCAAAGCAGTTGAGAAACGCTGTAACAAAAAACTTCACCAGAGTTACCAAAATAAATTACCCTAAAAGAAAATAAAACAGCAACAAGAAAACAAGTATCATGAGTGCCACAATTACTGGTGCCCCTATGAATTCATAGAGCGACATATTTCTGAAGCACACTGTAAAAATGCTAAGCAATATGTTTAAAGTCTTAAGCAATACACACATTTTTCTTAATTATTGTAATGATCATATCACTTAACTGAAAATGTATTATATACAAAGACATCATTTCGATATTGTAGAACTGTAGATTAACAAAATAAAATAAAATAATTGTAAACCCAATGAAATTAGATTTTGATTGTAATGTAATAACATGCACTTTTTTGTATATCGCTTTGAAATTATAATTATGTTAAAAAGTGCTATACAAATAAACCTGTAGAAATAAATACAATTTAAATGAATAAAAAGTGATTTACAAAAAAGTGAGTAAACCCGTTGCCTTAAAACAGTAACTTTTTGAAAGTAACTAATTGATTTTTACAGTGCATATTCTCGTTAATATTTAATATTTTTAGTACATGTGATAAAACACATTCATAACAATGGTTAAAACCAAAGAACATGCCGCGATTGATAAGCTTCGGTCAATTGTAAGTGTTATGAATCAGTCTGAAAGAGGAAGAGTGTCTAATGTTTTGATGATCGTTTTATCGTTTCATTAGCCAAAGATCTCAGAGAATGAAAGCTGGAGAAATGCAAAAGTTAGATGGGTTTTGAGGTCAGACAATCTCCAAATCTACAATCTGAAGTCACTGATATCACCAGAAAGACATTGAAAGGGTTTCAAAAAATAAAGCCTTATCCAAAAACAAACAATAAAGACTTTTTTTCCAGCCTTCTTTGCTCATATTTACTAAGGGGGCCAATATTAGTGAAGAAGCCGTACATGTCTGCCTGCAGTCATTAGAGTAACTGTTAGCTAGAATAAGTTGACATAGTTGCAAAGTCAGTAGAAAGTCTATTGGGAAACCATCAAAATAAAACATAACCAGATAATTAGATGTAATTAATTCAATGTTATTACACTGAGGCTGCCCTTTCCCACATTAATTTAGCTGTTCAGATGTGGTTTACGTGTGTGAAGGTAATAAGACGCTCACTGAGTTTTTTGCTGCCTCAGAGCTGCTGTGCGTCAGACTGACTCCGCTCAGGCTTGTAGGAACTCCTGCTCCCGCTGCTGGAGAACAGCGGCCATGTTTGTGGGAGCCCACCATCGTCTCCATTGAGTGACTGCGCACACGCATCGCCCGCTGACACACACAAACAAACAAACAAACACTTAAGAGAACTGAAACGACATGTGTTACTTTATATTAGTGTTCTCACGATGCTGGAATTCCATACTTCCATATGATACCTTAAAGAGTATCGATATATGATGATAATGTTTTTGATACCACTTGTAAATATTGCCACAGCATACAAAAGGGAAGGGACAGCTCTCCCAAAAATGAATGTTTTCACACTACACTGTAAAAAATGCTGGGTTCCACACAATTCCTTCTTGTTTTCCCTACACAAATCAAGTTAACGTAATTGTATTTACACATTTAGGTGGACTGAACATAAAACAATGAAGTTGTCTGAAGAATTCTGTTGTTTTAAATAAGTAGCTTGAACAAGTGTGTTTTATTGCCAGTGGTTCCAAACCCTTATGAGTTTCTTTATTCTGCTGAACACTTGAGAAGATATTTTGAAGAAAGCTGAAAACCTGTAACCATTACCTTTGTTTCCATCCCGAAAATGTGAATTAAATGTATGCGCAAAACTGGAATATCGCATAACAGACGTGCGAATAAAGCAGCGCTTCCATTCAAACAAAATCGTCACTTCCTGATTCACTGTCACCAAATATCAAACGTAAAAACAGAATTAGCTGTGGTAGGAGAAGCTGCGTGAATCTTTTCTTTATTTAATAAATTACTCTCGCCTCAGAAGACAATGCTGAAATTCAATGAAGGTGTGGTGGTGTTTGAAGTCATGTGACCACAGACTCTCCTGACTTTACTGGAGGTAATTAATAATATAATAACACTAATGCTGAAATGGTTACGGCGTTTTAGAATGACCAAATCAACCTTTCAGATGTTTTACAATGTGCTCAGCCTGCTGGTTGGTCCATTTACACACATTTTTATCATCACATGATTTCTCATAACAAAATTACATGACATTTTTAATGCACATACAGGAGTTTTCCCGGTCTTCTTTGCTCATATTTACTAAGGGGGCCAACAGTAGAAAGTCTATTGGGAAACCATCAAAATAATACATAACCAGATAATTTGTTCGGTAAAAGTGTTTCCATTGTGGTTCATGCAAATTTTTTCTTATCAAATAAAAAGTTTAGTCTATTCAGTTATGTGCATGTTTTCTATGCGCATGTTTAATATTTATGTGTATCTTGGTGTTTCCATCAACTGTTTTTTATGCACATATCCAAAATGCACATAAAAATAGGTGGATGGAAACATGGCTAGTGACATCCAGAAACACAAATACTATGGAAGTAAATAATTACAGTCTTCTGTGTTCAACTTAAGCAGGCTTTGATTGAGTAAAGTCAATTTTGGGGTCAAAATCGCAATATCTGTGCATGTCCTAATTATTGTCTAAATTTTGCCAGAGATTTTTTTTTCTACTTTATTTCAGATCATCATTGCCTTTCACTGTCCCAGCTGAAAAAGGTACAACAAATCAAATGAATTTTTCATTATTTTTTTTAATGTGCAACATTCTAATAAATTTCACATCTCTTAATTCCAACACTAGTATTAGAGAAGGACTTGTTAGCCTAAGTTACATAAAAACTTACATAAACTGATAACGATACATACAATCATTTTGCTATTGCTGGTAAATATTGACAGAGCATCAATTAAAATGACAATATTAATGTCTTATTCTCTTCATTTGCTTGACTGATTGTTAAAGGTTTTTACTACTGGTCCAGTCAGGCCATTTGTTCAGGTTTTTGCTTGCCCTGCCAAATTTTTAAATGACATAGCTGAAAAAAAGAAAAAGTATGAATCTTTTTTAATTAATTTCACAGGACTTATTTCCAGTTTCAGTATTAGAGAAAAAACGACTGTCCTAACGTATATGAAGTTAAAACATTGAATACACACTTAGAAAATTACTTTTGATACTTGTTCAAACTACTTCCTTAAAATGAGTTGAAACAACACAGTTCTTAAGTTTTTTTGGGCACAACTTAATTGTATTATGTTTAGTCTACTTAAGTTTGTAAAATAATGAAGTTAACTTAATAGATTTACTCTAACCCTGCATTCTTTACAGTGCAAGTGAACAGTCAGTAATAAAACATGCAAGTCACAACTAATGACTCAAACAAACTCAACAGAACAAATATACAGATGAAAACACTTCTTAACATTCTTCTCCAGGTCTAATTGTGGGTTTGTCTTTTGTTGTTGGTTAATGATAATGAGCTTATTAGGCTGATGTCACTTTGTGAAGTTCATTTATAAACTAGTTTCGAGAGGATCACGTGCAGATGATTGCTTGCAGCTGGTCCTGCATTATTCAATTTATGATTCACCAATCAGATGAGTCCTAAGCCACTATAAATACCATAGCCATCTTCGTTTTGAAGAATCCCCCTTCCACCCCTACTCCTCCTCTTTTCCTAGATGGGTGGCACCGTGACGCAGTGGTTAGCACTGTTGCCTCAAAGCAAGAAATTCACTGGTTCTAATCCTTACCAAGCCAGCTGACGTTTCTGTGCAGAGTTTACACTTTCTCCCCGTACTCACATGGGTTTCCCCCGGGTTCCCCGGTTTCCTCCCACCATCCAAAAACATGCAACTTAAATTAACTGACTAATCCAAATCGTCACCATAAACATGCTCCTAGTAAGTAGTTATCTTTTCATAGCAATCACTATCTGTTCATTAGCAAGGGAGTTCTCGAGATCTACCCGAGCTCAAACTCTCCTCTCGCCTTGCTAACAGGAGGGAGCCCCGGGCTCAAGCATTATAATCAATCATCAGCTAAGTGTGAACTCTTGAAAAGGGATGATCCAGAGTGTTTTTTTAAAGCCTGATTGAGCTTATGGGGTGCAACGCAATGTGTGTTCATGCTTCATTTGTGAAAAATCATGTTATTTTTTCATATATCTTACTTTGATTATATACAGCTACTCAGCTAACATGAAAACGACATGTTTCCTATAGTTCATTCAAAAGCCTGCCCTTAAGAGGCTCTGATTGGTCAGCTAACATAATGTGCTGATATTCGCGGATCAGATTACAGCACATCTGGCCATGCCCCTTCACTGCGCGGGGTGTATGCTTGTAACCTGAAGAGTTTATGACATCATTAACCAGGATGTATTTTTCTGTAGTCTCCAATATTCCTTTTGCTGTAGGCTTTGCTAAGCTAACTCTGTAATAGCCAATGTCTTCCTTTGCATTGAACTTTGAGCGTTTTACATACAGATGTGTTGTTTGTGTTCACACAGCTACATTACACAACAACTAAATATTATATCGTAGTGGACCACCCCTTTAAGGAATTTCTCCCTCAATTGTATTGACCTTATTCTTCAATGTGGAAGTGTGCACGATTTTGCGATTGCTATAGACCTTGTGAAACCTATGAGAGAAATGACTAGGAATAACAAACAGAGGAAAAGGGTGAAACTACTTGCACTACAAACAAGTGTGTCCATGACTATACATAAAAAGGAGAATAATATAAGAAGAAAATATCCATTTGCAACATTAAGCAGCATAACAAACTGTTTTTAACGTCTAAAAATTAACAGAAGTGAATGAGATCGGACGTCTCGAGCCAAAAAGATTCCACAAGCTTGAACGTCAAGAATAAGGTCATTACTTTAGAGGGGGATTTTTATTTCATTCGACATTTATTTAGTCTGTCCATTGAAGTGCAAGAAGAGAGTGCTGAGAGAGAGAGAGAGGCACAAACGTAGCACAAGTATTGAATTCTTGAATAAAGCGATTCAAGCATCAATTGCAATGAGCCATTGAAAACTGTGGATAAATGAACAAAGTGAGACTGTGGCGGGGGCAGACTTTATACCTTAATGGACTCCAGTATTCCTCCGTGTCCTCCGTTCTCCATCCTCTCTTCATCTGGGTTCAGCGGATGTCCCAGCATTGACTGCGTGCGCTTGTGCAGCTCATTATGAAGGTTATCTAGCAGTTCTGTTCGGGTTCTCTCCTGGTACACAGACGTAAGCCATGTTATCATCTGTTCTGTTGAGAATGACTTGTTTTTACCCCAGTGAAGGTATTGGGATATTTTAACAATAAAGACGAATGAAATGAATCAAAAGTGACAGATGTTTTTAAAATTACAAAAGATTTCTAATTTAAATAAATGCTGAACTTTTTATTCATTGAAGATTCCTGAAATGCATCAAATCAGCATATCATATTGATTTCTGATGGAACATGTGAGATTGAAGACTGGAGTAATGGTGCTGAAAATTCAACTTTCAACATCAGAGAGGAGAAAAATTAAGATTTTAAAATAAAAACTTGATTTTAAAATCCAATAATATTTCTAAATATGACTGTTTTTGCTGTATGTTTCATAAAATAAATGCAGCCTTGGAGCATAAGCATTTATGCACAGTAAAAAAAAAATTACTGTCTCTAAAACTCGAATGGTAGTATATGTGTAACAAAACAACATGCTTATTTACTAATTACATTTAGATAAGTTGCACAGGCATATTTGTAGAAATAACCAGTTGAATCTTGGCCAAATATTGACCTATCCTAACAAACCATATTTAATTATTCACCTTTCAGATCAGTCTAAATTATTAGCCCTCCTTGATGTATAACAGAGAAGGTTTTTTTTTCCCCATCACACTTTTTCTTCTAAAGAAAGTCTTATTTGTTTTATTTTGACTAGAATAAAATTTGATTAAATATGTTTAAAATCCATTCAAGGTCAATATTATTAACCCCCTTAAGCATTTTTTGACTGTCTACAGAACAAACTACTATGTTTAGAAATGTGTTTTAAAAAACATTAAACAGAACTTGGGGAAAAAAATTAACAGGAGGGCTAATAGTTCTGCCCTCAACTGGTAATCTCTAAATCTAGATTTCCAAAACAAATCGACCCTTATTATTGTAACAAAGGGATGTGACACTGACAACTGAGGTGTGGATCCACATGCAGGCATACAGACAGTATAGAATCGTGGTCAATATTAGACAAGGAGTCAAAAGGCTGGCGGCAGGCAGGGATAAACAGGTTAGTCAGGCGAAGGTAGAAACATGGGAAACCAAGATCAAGGGAACGCGTTGTAACATCAAGACAACAACACTCAAATGAATAAAACTCAGCAACAGTGAGTGTTTCTGTGTGGATTAAATAGTGTGTGTAATCAGTCCTTGACGATCCTCAGGTGGTGTGTGTGCAATCAGTTGAGACTTGGAGCAGGAGTGTGTGTGTGTTGCATGAGTGGAGTTGTAGTCCATAAACAGGCAAATTTGTAGTTCTTGTGAGATATGTGTGTGTACCAGCGATCTAACATCCAGAGATCGCTGGTGATCATGACAATTATTGGTTTTGTGTTCCAGGGTCACAAATGTGAAAATTCATAGTATTTATTCATGGTTTTATGACCCCAAATATAACGAAAACTTTTAAACAACGCTTGTTTGAAGACATGCTTTCATCTGTCTGGTTAATATTCAGTTCTCAAAAGATTAGCAAAAGACTAATCAACTTATTTATTTCAAGCTATTAAATGGCCTTTGTGTCTCTGAGACCCCCAGTACAACATCAGGATTAAGCATTCAGAGATTGTGCCGAAGCAGAAATGTGTCAGGCTTTTTCAACTCATCCGTGCAGTAGTGCACTAACAAAGGATGCTCTTTTGTTTCCTCACCTCAAGCTTGGCGAATCGGTTTGACCTGTAACAAGCCAACTCTGCATTGATCAGCTTGGTCAGCAGAAACTCTCTGAATTCTGGACCCTAAGAGAGAGTAGAATGACAGGGCAGATATAAGAAAGATGCCAGAGCAGCCGTAAAAGACAATGACCTGACAAAATCCTTCCTGTAAAATAATCAAATATGACCTCTAGAAAGACGGTGAGGTGATCGCAAACAGTCTGTGCAGCAAAAGATCATTTTCTTGACCCGCATTTGCTTTGATTTCTTGTAAAAGCATTGCAAGATCCTCAAAGTCATATTGAATTCACAAATTCTAACTTGTAAACTCAATATTTGGTAATCAAAACGACATTATTAGATGTTTTTTTTTTCTCCACAATGAAAACTGCATTGTAACATATAGCTCACTGAGGCGAGATTTTGACCTCAAGTGCAGTTTATTCAAATAAAATATGTACAAAACAATACTTGACTAGAAGCTGAACACGAACTTGAAAACCTGACATAAATTCAAAAACAAAAGGGGTACATGAAACAAAGCTAGACAGAGAACAAAGGAAACATGAGGGCTATGGTATAAACTAAACACAAAAAAAGGGCATGCCATACTAATGAAAACTAATGTAAACATGACACAAAGAAGCATATGGGGAGAAACAGGAAAACAAGGCTACAATACTAAATAATAGAATTGACAACTAGTAAATTTTCAGTGCTTAAATATTGTTTGTTCCATGAACTAATTCATTTAAATTTTACAGCTCTTTACAAAGCAAAGTGCAGGATATATGGATTGTTAATTTGTTCAGCGCCACCCCAATGAAGCAAAACTTCCATTCAATTGTATTTTTTGTTAAATGAATAACGTATATATTTTTTGTATTTGATCTGTATGTTTGTAATGAGGCAACAAACACATGTAAACTGAAAATACACTAACTGGCCACTTTAGTGCTACTCACTACGCCACCGTGGTGCCCCATTAGATTATTCATTAAGTATTAACTTTTAAGCATTAAATCTGTTTGATTTAAGCCTTTAAAACAAGAAGAATAGCCAGAGTTGTAAGCATTGTAAATGTAATAAATATAATATGCAAATGTAGGTGCCACGGTGGCGTAGTGAGTAGCACGTTCGCCTCACAGCAAGAAGGTCGCTGGTTCGAGCCTCGGCTGGGTCAGTTGGCATTTCTATGTGGAGTTTGCATGTTCTCCCCGTGTTCGCGTGGGTTTCCTACGGGTGCTCTGGTTTCCCCCAAAAATCCAAAGACATGCGGTATAGGTGAATTGGGTAGGCTAAATTGGCCATAGTGTATGAGTGTGAATGAGTGTGTATGGATGTTTCCCAGAGATAGGTTGCAGCTGGAAGGGCATCCGCTGCATAAAACAAATGCTGGATGAGTTGGCGGTTCATTCCGCTGTGGCGACCCCAGATTAATAAAGGGACTAAGCCGACAAGAAAATGAATGAATGAATGAATATGCAAGTGAAGTAAAAGGTATAAAATAAGTTTTTATTTCTTTTTCATTTTCCCCTACAAAAGTAGACCATTTTAGGGATTATCTGAAGGATGATTAGATTGACTTGTTTACCTTTTTGAAGATGGGTGGATTGGGAAGCGGAGGGCCAAACTGTGGCACATCTTCACGTGCTGTGACAGACACCTACATCAAATAATCACAACTTTCAATTACAATGAAAAGAATGAAATGACAGTATTCTTTATATTAATGACAAATTGATCTAATAATAAAAATCAAAAACCAAATCAAAATCAAGTAAAAAAATAATAAATAAAATTATACAATCTTGTAATTCTTAAAATATTTTGCCCAGATGTTTTACAATACAAATGATGATGATGTACCTTGTATGTGGTTTCATCTGTTCCTGAGTTCTCCACCTGAATGAGAATGTAAGCGTGGAGGAAATTGGAAGCGATCATGTCAGGCACAAAAGGTGTGGCTTCCTCCTGAAAAACTGCAGCCACAATGTCATTCCCAATGTGACGCTTCCTTTGGAGCTACAGCATTTACAAGAAAAAGACAAGTAACACATTCTGTCTCTAAAGTAAAAAATAATTGACATAAAATCTATTTTTACTCAGAAAGATGTAGTAAATGCTTAAAGTTTGATTTACAACTTTGAAAAGTATGTGTTTTTACAGTGTAGGCCATTGATTAACCCTGTGGTGGATTTCATAATGTCAGTGTCAATTTCAGTGAGCACCTGTTGTGTATCTCCCTCTATATATGGTAGTTTGGTGGAGATGTGAAACATTAGTTCCTGTCCTTTGAACACAGTGTAGACCGACTGAGACCCCGTCTGGCCGTGAGACACATCCAAACCACCTCGAAACCTGAATATAAGATCAAGAGTGGGAAAATGAGGTATGAAATATACATGTTTGCAGATGAAACAGCGTGACTTTCACAACAATTCAAGGATTCTGTGTGGAGAAATTATAGTTAAAAAAACTGTAATAGAACAATTTGGAAATAATGATAAAAAAGTACAGCTAGGCAAAAAGTCATTATACAGTGGGAAATAACAAAAAAAATAAAAAAAAATTTATCTCCTCTGGTTGACAGTACTTTATTAAAGGCAAATTACATAAGATATGTTCATCTAAATGTCCAAAAACCACACTGTAAGAATAAAAGTTGACTCAACTCAAAATTGTAAGGGCAATTGCTGCAGAGCTTTTTTGTGCTGACTCAACTTTAACCAAGTCAAGTAGTGCACCTGACTCAATTTAAGTTGAGTAAACTCAAAAATGTCCTGAAGCTGGTTGCCTTACAGTTGTGAGTTGAGTCAACTTTTTTTACAGTGCACAAGAACAGTGGGTTCTAGTCGAATGACAACTAAAACAGTGTTATATTGTATATTTTGGTTACTTGTGTTGTATACATTATCCCAAATGCTTCAAAGAATGTTTAAATCCAGATTTAAATCAATTTTAAGGAGGGCTGTCAAAATTAGCGCGTTAACGCACGCCGATTAATTTGAAATATTTAAACCATTAAAAAAATTAACGCATTTAACGCAGTGGCAGTTTTTTTTTATTTCCTGTTGTGGCCGACGTGTGTTCAGGGCTGGCGCGTCCACAGAGGCGACCGAGGCGGCCGACAAGGGCAGCAGAATAGTGAGCAAACCCCCCGGCCCTTACTTTAATCCGCGACACCTATCCCCTCCCTCCTGGTCCTCACGTTCATCCGCGAACCGATCACTTTCTTTTTCACTTTCGGGTTGAGGGCAGCGTGATCACTGTTCGCCTAGAGCACCAGTTCAGCTTGCTCCAGCCCTGCGTGTGTTTAATGGGCAAAGGAATATGGATAAAGGATAATATGGATAATATGGATCCATGTAAATGTACTCAGTGAAAGTTCCAGATGATGTCGCGAGCTGTCAAAGACAGCCCATTCCTCTCTAAGCTGATTGATCCAAGCACCCTCAAATGTTTCATTAAGTTTTACGTGTTTCCCCCCTACACGCAACTCTTGTAAAGCGTCTGCTTCATGTTGCTGTATCAGAATCCTTGCTTGAGAAATACTGCCATACTTTAAGAACCAGTGGGTGGTGATGATTTGAAGGGAGTGCGCTGTACTGCGCGCGCTCTCTCTCTCTGTCTGTGTGTGTGTGTGTGTGTGTGTGTGTGTGTGTGTGTGTGTGTGCGTGCGTGTTCACATAGAATCCAACATGGAAATAATTAAGTTTGTTATTGGCATTGATTGTTTTATTCAAATGGCACTTACATGCCTTTGTTTTTATTCTGTAATAAATACGGCTTTTCGTGATTAATCACGATTAATCACAAACAAAAGTGTGATTAATTAATTTTTTTAATGAATTGACAGCCCTAATTTTAAGTAGTGACATGGACTGTGTCATGTGTTTCCATGCTAAAGACCCCCTTGATTTCTGGTTTGGTTTTATAGAAAACAGAGAAACGCCAAAGATGCTTTAATTATATGTTGTGTGGTTTATTAAACTGCACAGAACAGCATTATAACAACCCCCAAAATGTACTTAGTTTGATAAAAGAGTGCTGCTGCTCCTCATCATGAGCAGTAGAACTGGAAGTGGTGGACTGTATAAGAAAAGCTTTACTGCGTTCGTGTTGATCATTTCGCTTTAACAGACTTACTCTGCTTCATACTACCATGATAATAAGTTTTGAAAACTTTAACTCATCCATGACCATGATTTCTGCAGGACTCCTGTACGATGTACTGAAGATAACAACTCCCATGATTCCACACTCAGTCACAGCGGCATCAAAATACGCCTTTGTTTGTTGTGAATATGCGCCCTCTAGTGGTGAAAATTACATACTGTGTCTTTAAGGTAAAAAAATGCTTTCACCATCCACTTAATTAGATACGCCTTGCTAATACTGTGCTAGACTCTATTTTCCTCAAGTACTGCATGATTTTTTAGAGATAGATTAAGCATAGTAATGGAAACGTTACTCAGATTTGATTTAGGTCCACATTGACATGGAGCATCATTGATACGACGATGATCCATGATGTGAATCTCGAAGCTGCTCTATTAGATTGAGATATACTGAATATGGGTTCCATTACAGTTTGGTGCTTACTGTCATGTTTAAGAAGCCATTTTAAAAACATCTGAGCCATCATAAGATGAGTGAACATTAGTCATAAACGGATGAGCATTGTCAGCAACAAAACTCAGGGCTGTGGTATGTAATTGACACTCAGCTAGTACTAAGAGGCCAAACGAGTGCTTGGAAAAAAATCCTCCACACAATTACACTGCCATAACCTGAACCGCTGACACAAGGCAGGATAGATCCATTCTTTAATGTTGTTTATACCATATTCTGACCTGGCCATCCAAAAGTCACAGCAGAAATTGATAATTGACAAGTCAAACGTTTTTCAGTCTTCCATTGTCCAGCGCTGCTCAGCCTGTACTCTAGCCTCAGTGTGCTGCTGTTATCTGTTCTTATTGGTTATCTTCGTCTTATGCTGTAGCTCATCTGCTTCAAGGTTTGACATGTTGTGTGTTCAAAGATGCTCTTTGTTGCAGACCTTGATTCCAATGATTATTTATTAAAGTTGCTGTTGTTTTTCTATCAGCAGAATTTTTTATTATTCATTCAGAATTATTAATTCTCTTCTGATCTGTATCATCAACACTCGCTGGATTTTTCTCACTTTAAGACCATTCTCTTTAAGCCCTAAAGATGGTTGTGTGTGAACATCTTAGTAGATCAGCAGCTTCTGAAACACTCAGATCCTCCAATATGGCTCCAACAATCAAACCACATTTAAAGTCACTTAAATCCTCTTTGTTCTCCATTTTAATGCTTGGTTTAAACTTCAGCAGATCATCTTGGCCACGTCTACATGCCTAAATGTGCTTCTATGTGAGTTTATAATGAGAACAAACAGTTGTTAATAAATCAGCTAAATCTCAGAGTATCTCCATTGTCAAAGTCAGACTCACCAATGATAGGTTCTGTAAACCAGAAGAGCCCATACCAATGATAATGCAAAGCCCATCAAAAGCCTTGGACAATGGTATGATGCAGACCTTAAGACTCGAAACAGGTAAAACAAACAGACTCAAGACAATAAATGACCTTCTGGGAAAGCTGAAGCTGTGGTGCTTCAGTTTGGTTTGCTGCCATATCTTATGTGACTAGTTTCCATCTATGGAGCTCACATTATCTCATGCCAACGTGCACCTGGAGAGACTGGTCAGATCACAAGTGAGAAAATGGATTGTACTGCCAAGATACCTTGGAGCTACATGGCATAGGAGTTCATTCTCTTCCAATTTCAGGCCTCATGGAGGAGTGCAAATGTGCCAAAACAACACTTAAAGAATCCTGGGACTTGTGTGTAAAAGATGTTACTCCTGCATTAGCGACAGGAAGAAAATGATTTCCAGTTACAGCAGTTGCTGATGCAAAGGCAGCCCTCAGGCACTGTGAAATCATCCAATATAGCAGAAGGGGACATGGATTGGGAATAAGAACACCCATATGGCAAAAAGCTACGCCAAAGGAATAGTGTCATCTGGTAGTGGAGGAAGAACATCATCAGAAAGAAGCAAACAGATGTGCCAGAGCAGTCTCCAAAGACCAACAAGGCCACTGGATGAGGTGGGGCATAGAAACACAAGGGCTAAGTTATCGAGACAAATACGATGTGTTGCCCTCCCCAACAAATCTGCAGGTGTGGTTTGGGCAAGACCCAGCCTGCCACCTGTGCATATCCCCTGCTAACCTCAGACATATTCTGGTGGGTTCTAAGAACAGTCTGACACATGGAATGTACACATGGTGCCACAATCAGGTACTGGGGTGTTTGGTGACACAAAGAGACAAATACATCCCCAACAAACATCATTTCCCAAAATTACTAAGGATAAATGAGCAAAAACACAGTCCTTTGTTCGGGAAGCAGAGAGAAGGCAAGCTTAGTTTCAGTCTCCTGGCATGGCCAGCTGAGACTGGGAGATGTGAGTTGATTTAAATCACAAACTCATATTCCCATGTGAAATTGCAGTCATCAATATGGTGCCCAGACCTGCATCTCTGGTGCAAATCCAGTTTTAATAGTTGACTTGACAGTTCCCTGGTAAGATGCCATTAATGAAGCCTTCGAAAGGAAGAAACTGTGGTATGCCCACTTGGGAGGTGAGGCAGAGGAGCGTGGCTGGACAATGAAAGTTTACCCGGTGGAAGTGAAGGAGGTGGGCATCAGAGATCAGGTCCAGTGGATAGTGTTCAGGGAACTTGCCACTGTTGTGACACAGTGTGGGCTGCCAAAATGACTTTGTAAGTATGTGACACACACCCAAGCTTGATCAGCAGAGGGTATCTTGTTATAAAGGGCCACAACACTCAATAGCACTTTTCACATGAGTCTCTCTGCTAAATTTCGGATTCTGGCTGTCTGTTGCCAAGCATCTGGCTGCAACAAGCATGCTCAGTTTCATACTGAACAAATTTAGCACCACCTTAACCTGCTCTGGAGCAATGTAGCATAATCCTGAGTAAAATGCAGTGCTAACACCGCTTTCAGATTACAAATGTGGAATGGGCAACATTCGAGTCCGGTGAGGAGTGCTTTCAGAAAGCAGGTAAGACAAAAACAGAATCCAAATAATGAAATAAACCAGTAAATAACAGAGTGAGAATGCGGTGAAGTCTGAAAATGTGGTAAAAATGAGACGAGGGCTTTTGTTTTTTTTCTGGATTGCTTTTTTGAAAGTTGTTGGTTGGGTTTAGGGAAGTGTGTGGGTGGGTCAATCAATACAATTTTGGTTGGGTTTAGAGAAGGGAGAGGGTGGGTCAGTCGATTGGTCTGTCAGTCAGTCATTCTGTCACGATCTCCAGCGATCTCTCTCTCTCTCTCTCTCGCTCTCTCCGTTGTCAGAGATCGCTTTTTCGCACACACTTCCATGAACTACAATCAGCCATGTTTAAGGACTACAATTCCAGTCATGCAACACACACACACTCCTGTTCCTGGTCATGACTGATTGCGCACGCACCACCGGAGGACTGTCTGTACTGATTGCACGCACCGCAAAAGCAGCACACACACTCACAGTCTTCGTAGCGAGATTGTCTTCTGTTATGTTACCGTCTGTTAGTGACTTCAACGGTGTTTCTTTGTTCCTGTCTTTTCCGTGTTTTTGACCACTGCTTTGTATTTTGATTATTCTTTGCCTGTAGCCTGCCTTTGGACCTTTTGCCTGTTACTGACTACGATTTTGGATTTTTCCCCTTTTTGATAATTGCCATACTGCTTTTTATAATAAATAATCTGCAACTGGATCCTCGCCTCCGTTGCTTTCGTCACACCACCCCTGAACGTAACACATTCAGTCAGCCAAACAGTCAGCCGACAGCGGCCTCTGGTGGGTTTACGAGAGAACAGCAGGCATGAACGGCACTCGCGAGAGACAGTTGAGATCTCAAAAAGCATCCGCAGCGGCCTCTCGTGGATTTGCGAAAACAAAAAGTGCAAAAAGACGTACCTGACGTGACGTATTCTGCGGCCTCCAGAAACGTACTCGGGACTACGTTCTCAGAATGAGCCTGGGTTGCAAATGTGTCTTTACCCAGGGTTAAAAGTGGTGTTTAGAGTGATGATAACTTGGGGTTAAGTCAGTAGTTCTCAATTCCGGTCCCCACACCCCCCTCCCCCGTCCTGCACATTTTGTATATCTCTCTTATTTGACACACAAGGATCAGTTCATGGCACTCTCTGTTAACAAGATGATGATCTGAATCAGGTGTGTTAAGTAAGGAAGACATACTAAGGCCCCGTTTACACTAGTGCGTTTTAGTTTAAAAACGGCGTTTTAGCATGAAAACGATCTGCGTCTACACTAGCGGATCTCAACAGATCTCCCTCGACCAGAAACGTATATCACGTGACCATTCGCGCACCATTCGCGCACTCTGAGCATGCGCGGTTAAGTATAAACAGGAAGCACGTGTCTCACTCGGCGTTTGGTTATTGTTAGTCAACAAACGCTGGTTGAACGATGAACGCGATGGCAAAGAAAGCAAGAGAGGTCTTTTTGAGGACAGACGACGAGGTCGAGTTGTTACTTAAAGAAACAAATGAATATAAAACATCCATGGCTATCTAAAATGCCGTGTTTACCATGAAGACTGGTCTGCCGTCTGCCGGTGACGTCATAGCCATGTGAGCTTGACGAATAAGGAAAGGATACGCAATGACCCAAAGCCCCAATCACGTAGCGGATCTCAGCAGCCACGCCTCTGTTTTCGAAGATATCCGTCTCCCTCCATCCACACTGAAACGCAACAGCAGCGTTTTAGAATGGAAACGCTGTCTCCAGCGTTTTCAAAACGCTCCGTTTTCGCACCTCGAAAACTCCGGCGTAGTGTGGACGGATGGCATAACCGTAGCAAAACTTATGCGTTTTAAAACGAAAACGCACTAGTGTAAACGGGGCCTAAGTTTGCAGGGCAGGGGGGTGTGAAGACTGCAATTGAGAACCACTGGGTTACGTGCAATGTGAAAGGCCCTAATGAGGCTGGAGTACACAAATGATGACATGTCGCATGGGTGGAAACTCTATACAAAAGTTATTTGGCAGAATCCCCACAATAAAAGGCTTAGACTTTGGAATGGGGTCTCACTGGAAACATCAAAGTTTTCAATTTATGAGAGAATGTTCTACAGTGTGGCAAAATGCTGTTGAATTACTGGGTTTATTGCGCCTAGTCCTATCATGCAGTGTACCTCATAAAATGGCCAGTTAATGTGCTGTTCTGCACACATCCTAACAAATCACATTCATATTTTATTTATCAACTCTTTTTTTTATACCCTTTAAAGTCTTGCAGTTGGACACAGTCTCCCAGCACTCGGAGGAACTCTGTGAAGGCCGGCGTCTCCTCGCTGTTCCCAAACAACTCCTCCTCTGAAGTCTGTGGACAGCACAGAGTATCAGGAAACATCACAGAATAGTACACAGTACAGAACAACAGGCGAAACGGCAGGAAGGCAAGGGAGTGTGATAAGATAAAGTAAAAAATCTAAAATGACACACATACAGCAGCTACTTTTTGATTTATTGCTTTGGTGATTCAGATAAGATTAGATAAGAAAGCCTTATAAGAAAGCTGAAAGTGTGCTTTAGAACTTCAGCCAGACTAGCTTTTAGTATTTATAATGGTACAAGAACTGCACACATTCAGCATTAATGTCCTCACCTGCCCAAACTTTTGGTAAATGACACCAAACTTGAAGGTGTTGTTTAACTCATGCTCATCGTAGTTCACTATTAATTGAGAGCCCTGCCAAAAACAAAAACAAGAATACACAAAGATACAACACTCTGGTTATTTTAAAGCATGTAATAGGTTTTCAACTGAGAATTTAATATATTTGTGAGAGGCAATATTGTGTTAATGAAATCTGCAATGCCCTTCCAGACTTGCTCATAAAAACAAATCTGAAGGATAATCAAACATGTAATTGTAACAATTAAAAACGAATCTAATATTTTATAATGAATCATATCGTGGTCCCAAAAAAGTCTTTCTAATGTAAATATAGTGTTGTACTGTAACTTTTTAATGAAATGTTTGCTAAAAAAGTATGCTATATTTCCCTATAATACAAACAAACAAACATTTATACAGTATAAAAACCTTCTTTGAGGCCAGTGTGCGCCTGGGTTTGCTCAATCATTACGGGAATGACTGAGGAATTATAAAAGTAAATCAATATTATTTTATACACCACCATTCAAAACATTGTTTTAAATGTTTTTAAAAACGTCTATTAATCACAGAAGAGTTAACGTTATGACATACTGTATAATTACAGCATTCTATTGTCCATTTTGTTTTATAGTAATATAAATGCATTTTATTAATCTGAAAAAGATCTATGGAAAAGAGGGTAACACTTTATTTTAATGGTGCATTCGAGTATTAGTAGACTGTCTGCTTAATATCTGTTGATCCTGACATTTAACAGTCCTTCAACAGACATTTAACTGACTATAAGAAACTTTGCAATTACATGACAACTTACACTAACCCTAAGCCCAAGCCTAACAGTCTACTTATAATCTAATGAGAATTAGTTGACATGTAGATGCAATATAACTTAAATTCAACAAACGGACTGTCAAAATAAAGTGTGACCGAAAAGAGTTGACAACAGTTGTGACATATTTGTGGATTAAAACATTTTTACAGTCTCGCAAAATCAACCAAAGCGCATATATTTTCAGCCAAAGTGCATTAAATTATATTCATGATTTTATTACAATTTTAATATTAATAGCATTAATATTCAACTCACCTTTGGATACAGTACTGGACTAAACCTCAGACCAACAATGTCTTCACACAGAAGCTGTAAGAGTGGAAAAGAGTTGACAAAAACACAAACAGTCAACATACCAACTTTGATTGACAAAATGTATGCATTTCTGTTTGATTTCCACCCTTCCTTTGACCATTTTTTATTTATTTGTCTTGCTGCTGTTCATGTAAGAAATATCACATTTGCATGAAAATGAGAACCTCTACTCAGATGTGGCTTCTGGGTTTACTTTCAGATCCAATATATATTATAAAATTGTAATTACTTCATTAACAGCCTCTTTTGCAAAGTGGCATTGCAATGAGAGGGAATAACGAAGAATAACAGGGTGATTAAAAAAACTTAAAAATACTGGACAGATAAAAATACTAGAGGCGTAACAGATCACAGATCTCATGGTTCGGATCACGTTATGTTATGTTTTTTTTTCTTTTTCGGATCAGCCAAAAAGGAGAGGAGGCAAATGTAACTTGCTTCTATTTATTACAAAAACAGAACTGCAAGAAACTTTAACAATTACTATTTGTACAACCCATATTTAGTCTCCTTTTCAATAAATGATTCAGTTACTCACTCATAAAACGTCATGTTTCATTCCTAGATGTATCATTTTAGAAGTATTATTCAGTGGCATATTTTTGATGGCTGGTTATTGCCACCTATTGGTTAAATAATGTAATTGCTGCCTACTACTTTCAATTGTGAGTGTCAAGTAAAATGCATTTGAAGGTGATTGTAATCTTTACCATAAATATCAGTGGCTTTATCTAAACTATAAACAGTTATCCCAGTACTTCTGTGTTATTTGACTGTTTGTAACATCATAACTAACTCAAAAGACTAAAGACTGAATCTATTTCTTGATTTTTGCATTTTTTCAAACAGATTTGAATGCAGTGATTTGAAGGGTTAATAAACATAAGCAAATCACCATCTTTTATAATTTATGTTGCGTGGGCATGCAGGTTACCTTACACTGAATGCATTTATGCAGGCTAAATGAGTAGTGACAGAAAACACCTTAATAACCTAAGAAACCCACCACGCCTTGAATACCACTACTTAAACATAACCCAACATAACAACAACATAACCCTTAACCACTAAACCCAACATAACCTTTAACCCCTAAACCCAATATAACCCTTAACCCCTAACCCCAACATAACCCTTAACCCCTAACCCCAATATAACCCCTAACCCCCACATAACCCTTAACCCGAATATAACCCCTAACCCCCACATAACCCCAACATAACCCTTAACCCCTAACCCCAATATAACCCCTAACCCCCACATAACCCTTAACCCCTAACCCAATATAACCCCTAACCCCCACATAACCCCAACATAACCCTTAA
>CAIGQQ010033285.1:237853-269809 GCA_903798035.1 Danio albolineatus
CAGTCTCTGTCACATCACAGCGACACCAGCTCCGGATGAATCTGCATCGTCACAATCTCCAAAGATGAGGTGCCGTCCTCGCCAGCACAGACTGAGTGTGTGCATCCTTCACTATGAACACCTCTCTCTCTCTCTCTCTCTCTCTCTCTTTCTCTCTCTATCTCTCTCACACCCTCCCTCTCAAATGGCATTTCACTTTGACACCTTATTCTCGATTAAGAAGCTTTGATTGCTTAACCTCTGCTGTTCTGCTTTTATCTTCGAGACATTTGCTTTATTTATCTCTCTGTGTACATCCACTCAGATCTGCATTCTGTTTTTGTCTTCTTCTGCCTTTTCTTCCTCTGTTGGTCACCTTGAATTGGAAGCTCACAGTATGAGCCGCATGATATTGGAAAAATTTGTGAGATTGTGAGATTTTGGTTATCTGTGACATATATCTGTGATATATATTATGCATCAAATATAATAAACTCATTATATGCATAGATAAATACAAAAGAGAGAAGATAAAAGTGAAATAAACAGTGGTTTATGGTTTTCTGGGCAGCCAAGCAGTATTGAGGTAGAGACAGTGAATATTCAAATGTAAAATAACAATATTAATTGTAAAAATAATTGAGTAAAATTCATCTTTCTCAAAATTCTTTTTTCCTCTGTTGGTCACCTTGAATTGGAAGCTCACAGTATGAGCCGCATGATATTGGAAAAAATTGTGAGATTGTGAGATTTTGGTTATCTGTGATATATATTGAAATTGGAATATAATTTAGCTGTATTTGGAAAGAATCTATTAAGCAATTAAATAATCACTGTATAATTATTATTATAATAATAATAATAACACTGTATCGTTTTAATTGAGTAAATAATTATATAATGTACAATTCATCTTTAAACAACAAACATTTCATTTATTGTGCCCAAATGGCTAAAATTTGCTTCAAATTCACATGCAAATAATACATTTTACGTCATAACTTTACCCAGCAGACACACAAGATCATAGGACGTTAATATTAGCTTAAATTTAGGTTGCCAGCTTCTAAGGGCAGAGTTGTTTTGACATTCAATAACGTTGTGAACTGATGTTAGTATGTTGTTGATTTTAGGTTGTGACCAAAATCCAACATCGAGCCCTAAAACCAACGTCATTCATTCATTTTCTTTTCGGCTTAGTCCCTTTATTAATCCGGGGTCGCCACAGCGGAATGATCCGCCAACTTATCCAGCATTTGTTTTACGCAGCGGATGCCCTTTCAGCCGCAACCCATCTCTGGGAAACATCCATACATTCTCATTCACACACATACACTACGGACAATTTGCTTACCCAATTCACCTGTACCGCATGTCTTTGGACTGTGGGGGAAACCGGAGCACCCGGGGGGAAACCTACGCAAGCACGGGGAGAACCTGCAAACTCCACACAGAAATGCCAACTGACCCAGCCAAGGCTCAAACCAGCGACCTTCTTGCTGTGAGGCGAACGTGCCACTCACTACGCCACCGTGGCACCCCTTAAACCAACGTCATATCAAATACTGACATTTATATATCAGGTTTGGCAACCAAAATCTAATGTCTGATAGATGTCATATCGGTAAGGCCCACACAACGTCAAGCTGTAACATCATCAGACATTGATATTTTGCTGTTTTTAAGTTGTGTTGAAAAGCAACCAAAATGCAACGTCTGTCCAACGTTAGACATTTACATAGGCCTGACGTTAGGTTCTGATGTCAACCCGATTTCATTTACAAACAAAATGCAACATCTCACAACGTTGGGGTTTAACATAAATCTGACATCATGCTGACGTCCTGTGCCTGCTGGGCAGATTAATTGGCAAGATTCGGTAGGAGAATAAATCATGCATCAAATATAATAAACTCATTATATGCATAGATAAATACAAAAGAGAGAAGATAAAAGTGAAATAAACAGTGGTTTATGGTTTTTTGGGCAGCCAAGCAGTATTGAGGTAGAGACAGTGAATATTCAAATGTAAAATAACAATATTAATTGTAAAAATAATTGAGTAAAATTCGTCTTTATTAAAATATAATTTCTTGTGGCTGAAGGCTTTAGACTTTCTTGAAATGCTTTAAATAGGGCCTATTATGCTGCTTTGTTTTTTTTTTTTTTTTTTCAAGATGTAAAATAAGTTTCTGATGTCTCTAGAGCAGGCATGTCCAAACTCGGTCCTGGAGGGCCGGTGTCCTGCAGATTTTAGCTCCAACTTTACTCAACACACCTGCAAGGATGTTTCTAGAAAGCCTAGTAAGAGCTTGATTAGCTAGCCCAGCTGTGTCTGATTGAGGTTGGAACTAAACTTTGCAGGACACCGGCCCTCCAGGACAGAGTTTGGACACCCCTGCTCTAGAGTGTGTATGTAAAGTTTCAGCTTAAAATACCTCACAAATAATCTGTAATAACTTTATAACTCCCCTTTTTAGACTTTAGTCCAAATGGGGCCGCTGCTTGAAATTAAAATGAGATTGTTTTGTGACAACTGAAACAAAAAAAAAGTCAAAAGAAGTGGCACAGAAAAACGTAGTTTTTTTATTTGAAACTACAGTGTTTAATTGTGCATCCTAAAATCCCACATTTATAATTAGGGCTGCAGAACATTGGAAAAAACTGACATTGCAATATTTTGACTCACTGCGATATGTATTGTGATATAAATGCAAGGTGACTTGAATAGCTTATAAAGAATTCATAATTTTAGATCAATTGGGATGAATCTGTTGAGTATATCTGCATAAAATATCATTTAAAAAAGACAAGAAAAGTTAAATACAACAGAAAAGTTGCAAATAGACAATGATTTATGATTTTCTGGTGAGTCAAACAGTATTCAGAAGCAGAAATTAAACAATCACTGTATAATTATTATAACAATAATACCACTGTACTTGTTTCAATTGAGTAAATAATTATGTAATGTACAATTCATCTTTGAGCTACAAACATTTTATTTATTGTGTCCAAATGGCTTACATTTGCTTCAGATTCTTACAATCAGGTCTTAAAAGCACATGCAGATAATACATTTTAAGTTTAAAATATGAATTTACTCCACTATGATGTTAACACATAATGTCTGGTCAACTATAATCCCAATTACAAAGCAGATCCCTGTGATGTGACTATTGCGCACTTGCACATTGCGATATCGATGTTGAAACGATATATTGTGCAGCCGTATAATGCATCTTGATCACTGGAAATCTTTGTCAGGTATGGCATGAAAACTCTAATGGCGGACGGCTGCTTCTCACTCAGGGCTGTCTACGCTAATGAGGGACAGATCGTCACTAATGGGCAGGACTATCCCCGTCTGATGACATGTACAAAAGGAGAATGTGAATCAAAGTGTTTCTGCTGACTGTTTTTATGATGTGTGATTATAAAAAATAGAATGAATCAATTTTTATCATTAGATGCTGGTTAAATTCACACACTGTTGTTACACAGCTGTGTTTAAAGCTCTTGTAACACCTTTTTTTTTTGCATAATAGGTCTCTTTTAAACTATTACAAACAGATGCAAATGATAAACTTTCCCTCCATCATGGCTAATCTCTGCAATGACTCCACAAATCTCATGTGCTCTGAACTGTGGCTCCTGCTCAACTATAATCCCAGCTCAATATTTCACATCCTGCAATGTGACTATAGCCGGCGCGCGGATCGCGATTTCAATGCTGAAACAATATATTCTGCAGCCTTAGCTCACAGTAAGGAATTATTTCTCTTTTCCTCTATTCTATAGAGCGATTACATGGCGCGTGTGGATTTTGTTCCTGCACCGTAGGCACTTTTTTTTATCTGTGACAAGATTCTGAATCTCTTTAATGTCGCGTTAACCTTTCTCAGCATCTCAAAAGACACCAGACCCTGTGCAAAACGCCAAAGATTAACTGACATTCCTTAAAATTAGAGTACACTGATATTTGCCCAGATAAAAATCCTGCTTCAGTGAGTAAAATAATAACTCCAGGAAAATCTGTTACGTTTCATAAAATATTGATGTTTTTCGTGTGAAAAGTGCATCGGTATTGTATATTCGCCAGCCACTTTATAAAGTGCTCCTTTTCAACTGCTTGTTAATGCAAATATCCAATCACCCAATAACAAAACAGTAAATCAATGCATGTAGGCATGAAGATGTGGTCAAGATAATCTGAATTGCATCAGAATGCAGATCAAAGGCGGTTTTAGAGGCTGTTTACACCTGCATTTTCACTGGTTGAATAGCTGATTTGTGAAAACGGTTCATTTACGTGCAAATTTAATCAGTTATATCATCAGATACATAGCATTTAATTCAATTTCATATTATTTTTCTACAGAAACGTGAGCTGTATATCTCGGCATACATACTGTTTTATATGTAGGCTTCATACTTCAAGCGTGTTCTGGTAAATCCTCATCACGAGGCTGGCTCTGTGATTACTGTCATTACAGGCTAAATGCCTAGTTCAGTCATAAAACTCTAATGAGCGCTGATTGGAGTGCTTGCATCATACTCAACAAACAATCAACCATTCTTCTCTATTAGACATGCACTTAATACCATTTGCCTAAGGTAGAGAGTGGAATGCGCACTCGTTTTGACCGACAGGAATTTAGTTTGCAGCTTTTTGTCTTATTGCGTCCTATAGATTTACTGGGTTGCGGCTGGAAGCGCATCTGCTGTGTAAAACATATGCCAGAATAGATGGCAGTTCATTCCGCTGTGGCGACCCCTGATAAATAAGGGACTAAGCCGAAGGAAAATAAATGAATGAATGTGTCCTATAGAGAAATATATTCTTGCTCTGCATAATAGCATGTCTTTACTATTATTGTGGAAGAAGACCCAGTTGATTTACTTGCTCTCAGCAGCAGCAGCGTAGCTAATTTAGAATGCCAAACCTATTCACATGTTTTTACTTCCACATTTTTATTTAACAAAACATTTTTCAACTCACTCCCAGAGTTGTCATGACTGAAATGATACTATTGTGCCATACAGATAAGTGCAAGTCATGTTTATATTAATTTGTGTATAAACGTGTATAAAGAACAAAGTGTTACATTTTGACTATTTTCCTCTCCATTCACGGAGGCACCATTAGGTGTGTAATGTTCTCTGTTGTTAATGCTGCTATGTGATATTAAATTTACATTAAAATATTACCATCTAACAGTTAATGACAGGTCAAAAATAAAACTAAACAAATAAAATAAAACTAAACAAATCTGTCATCAGTGGCATTGCGTGTTTTATAAGTAATTTTATATCTGGTTAAGTCATAAAGCCAGAGAAAGACACATCTCTTTGCATCAGCATCCACATAAAACACAAATGCTTTTGAAATCCAAATCCTCTAAAGGATTGTTAGTCTGCATTATTTAGGGCAACCGGAGCCGAGAACACTTCCCAAAAGACACAATAATTTAAAGGATATCTGTGCTAATGTTAGTCTGTTTTTATAATTCCCTAGGTTTCCATAATCCTGGACCAGGCCGTACCCCAGTGACAGACGAGTCTTCGCATTAATCCTGAAGGGCCAGCCTGTACACCAGCTGGTGACCTCTCTCACCTGCAGCTTCACCATGATGGATGCCCATTGTTCTCCAAGACTGCAGCTATGCACATGAAGTTTGGCCAGAGGAGAAATGGTCGTACCCAACTGAGCCTGGTTTCTCTCAAGGTTTTTTTCCTTTACTTTCATCAGCTGATGAAGTTTGTTCCTAGCTGCTGTCACCACTGGCTTGCATGGTTCAGGACTTGTAGAGCTATGCATCGATGGATTTGCTCTTCAGTGTTTAGACTTTCAGCAGTGAAAATTAAACCACACTGAACTGAACTAAACTGAACTTCAACTCTGAAAACTGAACTGACACAGTTACAATTTACTATAGTCTTCTATGTTAAGCTGATTCGACCCAATCTACATTGTAAATGTTTTTTTTTCTTTTTGCGAGGAGTAAAAATGACATATGTAGTTTTAACAACTATATGCATTAAAACCTGTGCAGTTTCATCTTGAATGCATCCCAGACCACCTTATGAAGTGGTTTGAGTTATCCAATTTACATCCGTCTCAAATGTGTTTTGAAGGACATTTACACCTGCTATTTTCATGATCAGATAGCTGTCCAATCAGAATAAATAGATGAAGTGACCACGTGTAAACACCCCCCTAAGTGGTTTGGCATGGTTATTGTTGCCAGATCTAAGTGTTTTAGATAATAATTATTGTTTCTGTTTGTCCTCAAAAGAATAAATGTCTATTGAATGAAAATGTCTTGTTTATACCAGAGGTCACAGGAGAATGACTGGTTCAAGCATCTCCGTAGAGCATCTCTGAATACACAACACGTCAAACATTGAAGCAGATGAGCAACAGCAGCAGCAGAAGAGGAAGAAGAACACATCAGGGACACCCTTCTCAGATAACAACAGAGCAATAAAACAGAAGAAGAAAGAAATAGTGACATAGATGTTTGTCTAATCTCTCAATGCCTTTTGCAACAGTCACTTGAAAGATTCTTTTTGCAGCATGTTCAAACTGCTTATTTAAAATTATATTAAACAACACAATTCTTGAGATTTTTGGGGGTACAACTTAAGTGTTTTATGTTCAATGCACTTAAATTTGTGAAAACAATAAAGTTCACTTAACTTAGGTCTTGGGACAACATGAAGTAATTGTGTAAAAACCAGCATTTTCTACAGTGCTCAGAGTGTATGGTCAGAATTTGGCATAAACAACACAAAAGCATGGATCCATCCAGCTTTGAATCAATAGTTCAGTCTGCTGGATGTGTAAACAGTGTGTGAGAAGTATTTAATGCCACACTTTAAGCTCTTTAGTATGAATTAGGCATTGTTTATACACCACAGCCTTGACGCTCGGTATTGTTGTCCATCCAATCGTTACACTAACTCAAAGTAGAGCTGCAAAATCTGACACTGCAATATTTTGCTTATCTGCAATATATTGCAGATTCAAATATAGTTTGAACAAATGGCTTACGCAGATCCATTTAAAAAAAAATCTTATATTTTATAATAATTGTGAGGGATTATAGTAGAGTGAATCATGCCTAAAATATAATAAACACATTACAAGCACATATAAAGACAATACAACATAGATAACTGTGAAATAAACAGTGCTTTATGGTTTCAAACAGTTCTCAGGTACAGAAATGAAATAATCAAATATAAAATAACACAAAATAGTCTTCATTGTATAAATAAGTAGATGAAATACATATTTATTAAAGTTAAAACAGTATAATTTCAATTCCGTAGTGTATGTTTGTGTGTGAATCAGAATGTATGGGTGTTTTGTATAAATAAGTAGATGAAATTCATCTTTATTAAAGTTAATGTATTTGTGTTATGTATGTGTGTGAATCAGAATGTATGGATGTTCTGTATAAATAAGTAGATGAAATTCATCTTTATTAAAGTTAAACAGTATAATTTCTTGTGCCCAAATGCTTTAAATGCTCTTGAAACGCTCACACAGTCACAGGCCTTAAAAACGTATTGCTTATCAATTTACACTTCATTATATGGTTAAATCTGCAGTGTCTCCACAAATCGAAGGCAACAGTAACTCAAATGACCACTCGCTACAGAATAACATCTCTGAACGCACAACAGGTCCAACTTTGCAACAGCAGGGTGCCAGTCCTGTCAGCTAAAAACAGGAAACTGAGGCTACAATTCACACAGGCTCACTAAAATTGGACAATAGAAGATTAGAAAAATGTTGTCTGGTCTGATGAGTCTCGATTTCTGCTGCTCCATTTAATCCATCTTCTGATGGCTACTTCTAGCAGGATAATGTGCCATGCCATAAATCACGAATCATCTCAGACTGGTGTCTTAAACATGACAATGAGTTCACTGTAGTCAAATGGCTTCCAGTCACCAGATCTCAATCCAACAGAGCACCAAAATCTCTGAGGAATATTTCCAGAATCTTAATCTCATTCATTTTATTTTTGCCTCAGTCCCTTTATTACTCTGGGGTCACCACAGTGGAATGAACCGCCAACTTATCAAGCATATGTTTTACGCAGCGGATGCCCTTCCAGCTGCAACCCATAGAACCTTAATCTCTTAACATAAATAAATGATTAATTGAATAAATTTTGTTGATTAACTTACACTGATACAATCAGCAACAGGTCAATAATTAACACTAGGACTACCAAGGTGGTACTTTTGACCACTTTAAAATTTTGCACTGGAATAACTTTGCTGAAATCAATCCCATATAACTTTAGTACTCTGACTTATCTAATTTTTTTTCTTAAATGTATTTCTTATTTAATCAACATAACAAAAAAGAAGAAATCTAAGCATTTTTCAACCTCAAATCACTATAAATGGACAAAAAGCAATTCAAGTGGTATATTATTTCAGCATATTATGTTCTTAAAGGTTTTTATTGTGCATTGAAATGCCCAAAGGTGATTCATTCTTTCATTCATTTTCCTTCGGCTTAATTCCTTCATCAGGGCTCGCCATAGTGGACTTGCCCAGCATATGTTTTACAAAGCAAATGCCCTTCTATTAGATTCATTAGACCCAATTTAGATAATTCATTGCATAAATATTCATTATTATTACCTACAATATGTTACTATTTACAAAATAATCTAACAATATATTGATATATTTTAAATTTGAACCCGTAATTACTGTAGCCACAATAGTGCATTTTGACATTCATTATAAATTTAATTTTATATCTTAATTTTGTCCTGTTACACACTGTATCAGAACATAACAGATCCATTTATGCATGGAGTTTGATTCCAGCAGATTCAGTGTTAAAGTGAAATTATTTAATGAAATCATTTTCAAAAGAGAATAAATAAAATATACAACGATCCAATTTATTACATTTCATAATATGCAATAGATAGATTATATATATATATAGTAGAAAATTGACAATATATTGACAAAATTCAAAATCTTTTGCCCTATATATCATGTAATATGATGACCGAAATCAGATATGTGTGAATACGCATTATTCACCCATCCAATAAAGTGCAATTTGCGTATCAAATGTTTTAAAAAATACATTTACAGAATGTACCCATACTGAAGATATCGGACAAACACTACCCTGCATATTTCTCACTTCAGTGAGTGGTTACTCACTGAAGCTAAGCAGGGCTGAGCCTGGTCAGTACCTGGATGGGAGACCACATGGGAAAGCTAGGTTGCTGTCGGAAGTGGTGTTAGTGAGGCCAGCAGGGGGCGCTCAACCTGCGGTCTGTGTGAGTCCTAATGCCCCAGTAAAAGTGAAGGGGACACTATACTGTCAGTGGGTGCCGTCTTTCGGATGAGACGTTAAACCGAGGTCCTGACTCTCTGTGGTCATTAAAAATCCCGTGGCACTTCTCGTAAAAAGAGTAGGGGTGTAACCCCGGTGTCCCAGCCAAAGTCCATCAATCGGCCCTTATGATCATGGCCTTCCAATCATCCCCATCCTCCGAATTGGCTTTATAACTGTCTCTCCACTACACCAATAGCTGGTGTGTGGTGAGCGCACTGGCGCCGTTGTCCTGTGGCTGCCGTCGCATCATCCAAGTGGATGCTGCACACTGGTGGTGGTGTGGAGAGAACCCCCTCATGATTGTAAAGCGCTTTGGGTGTATGGCCATACACAATAAATGCGCTATATAAATACACATTACATTACATTACATTACATTTCAAAGCTCAACAAACCATTAAAACTGAATTATCAGTCATATATTGTTTGTAGCTGGAAGCATATAGAGAAGCGATCTGTGTCTTTCCATCATCAAAGCCGCAAGATTACATCTGCTTCAAAAGGCACAGCCAGCAGGTGCCTGTTGTTTTAAACCACATCTTGCAGCCACAACTGAAAATACACCCCGAGTGTCGGCTTTCCGTTCAACATCAGAGGCGTTTAATCCAGAGGAAAAGGTGAAGGGCCAACATAACTGACAGCTAATGGGCGAGAAGATACACGACCAGAGCGGCGTGCTTTGTATTCAAGGCCACTGGTCTGCAGACTGGCAAAAGCGGCCCCCTGCTGTCTGCATGTCTGAAGCACACATGCAATCACAGACGGGACCCTGCAGCTCACAGACACAAGAGCACTTGATCTGGAAACGTGACGGCGGCAATAGAGGTCTGAGTGGGTAAATATCTGCAGTCTACAGGTTTCTGTCTGCCCTTCTCGTCTCAGCAGGGACGCTACGCAGACTGGCACTG
Organism: Danio albolineatus; assembly: GCA_903798035.1. Taxonomy (NCBI): domain Eukaryota; kingdom Metazoa; phylum Chordata; class Actinopteri; order Cypriniformes; family Danionidae; genus Danio; species Danio albolineatus. The sequence continues at coordinate 248,132 of CAIGQQ010033285.1, forward strand.
GCTTCCTACTGGAGTTCATGCATCGTTTTCGCCACTTCTTTTCAATAAGAGCACAGAATGTATGGCTTTTGCACAAGCACCAAGGCTGAAAGTATAAGATGCTGTATTGTGTGTGGGGGGAAGTGTGTATATGAATGTACAGTGACATTTAAGGAGACAAATTTATAATGATATTGAAATGGTGCTGTTTTTTTTTAGCTGCTACTTTCCTATGATTGTTTTTACTTAAGAAAGAAACTAACAGTATGTTGATCTGTTTTGAATTTGAACCTGTAATTAGCTATACAATAGCATGTTCGGTGGTTGTCTGCGAACTAATATATTTTCACATTCATTCATTCATTCATTTTCTTTTCGGCTTAGTCCCTTTATTAATCTGGGGTCGCCACAGCGGAATGATCCGCCAACTTATCCGGCATTTGTTTTACGCAGCGGATGCCCTTCCAGCCACAACCCATCTCTGGGAAACACATCCATACATTCTCATTCACACACATACACTATGGACAATTAAGCTTACCCAATTCACCTGTACCGCATGTCTTTGGACTGTGGGGGAAACCGGAGCACCCGGAGAAAACCCACGCAACCACGGGGAGAACATGCAAACTCCACACAGAAATGCCAACTGGCCCAGCCGGGGATCGAACCAGCGACCTTCTTGCTGTGAGGCGAGCGTGCTACCCACTAGGCCACCGTGGCGCCTTTTCACATTCATTACAATGTTAATTTTGTGTTCTGTATTGTATTATTAATTATCCTAACATACAAGATCCATGTATGCACAGATTCCAATGATTGTTTTTAATAAATCCAGGGCGTTCTAAAGTCCACAAGTCATGTACGTAGCTAGAGGTATTAATTTCTAAAATGTCAAATAGACTTGTGCACATTTATTATAATTTTTCAGTCATTTCTCACTGTTGCACAACTTAGATATTACAAAGAGAATGTGACTAGGCGTGTAAAAGTATATAGGTGATAGAAAATACAGCTAGTACAGTAGAAAAGTGTGTGTTTGTGTGCGTGAGTGTGTGCGCGCGCACTTGTCCTCAATCATGACACTGTGCACCAAAAGGCATTCAATTTATCAGCTCGGTAGCAACAGGCAGCAGTATACGCAGAGGCTTGATGAAGTCTGATATTTCATATTTCAAATCGCATAGGATTTAATGGATCTCTTTGACACTTTGTGACCAATACAAATTGACCGGGAGAGATAAATGTAATGATGTTATTGGCATTCACTGCTAAAGATAATAATGCTGTTGTTTTTATCAGTAGTGTGTGGCAGTTGCATTGTTACTGTACATTTGGGGATTTTGAAAATATATCATTTGATTTGAATGGCATTGTTGTTTTGTGTCATTGTGGCCATACACTTTAAGAATGATGTCAGTCATGACAAAATGTTTTATGTTACTTTAACTTATTTTAAAACAATAATGCAGTTTTAGTTAAAGATTTAAGTTACAAAGTACAACTTAATGTTTTAAGTGACGTTTATTTATAAACAAATTTCAAGAGGATCACGTGCTTATGATTGTTCTCAGCTGTTCCAGCGTCAGCTCATGATCGATTATCCAATCAGATGATTCCTAGCTCCCTATAAATAACCAAAGTTTTCTTATCTCAACATCTTCGTCTTGAAGCCCGTCTCTCCCGGGACAGCATGCCAAACAAGCTTTATTATCAATCATCAGCTAAGTGTGAACTCTTGAAGTGAGTTTTATTGAAGTAAGTTCAGATGACTAGAAAAGTTCATTTGATTGAACTAAAAGATTTAAAGGAGTAGTTCAGCCTTCTCTCCTCTGACACACATACTCTTTGCGTGTCTGTTGTTTTTGCTGCCTTCAGTAGTTTGTTGTTGTTCCATCTGAACAGTGAAAGAACACCAGGGTTCACAAGTAATGCTGTGTACTTACAACCTTTGAAGGTTTGAGAATATTGCTGTGACTGTAAAAAATATATGGCAGTGAGTTTGGTTATCACCCTTTAAAATAACTGGACTACATATGAATGCGACCTTATTAAGGACTCAAATACAGAATACAGAATTACAGAACAGATGCCCTTCCAGCCGCAACCAGCACCAGGCTGAGAAACACCCATACACTCTCTCATTCACACACACACACACACACTGCAGCCAAGATTTTGAGCCATTGTTCTAACAGTATAGTGGCCAGGTAACTACGTGTTGCTGGTGGAGGAAAGTTTCCTGACAAGCTTCTCTAAAACACTCCAAAGTGGCTTAATAATATTAAGGTCTGGTGACTGTGCAGGCCATGGGAGTTGTTCAACTTCACTTTCATGCTAAACAATCCACTCTGTCAGCAGTCTTGCTGTGTGTATTGGTACATTTTTATCCTGATACATGGCTCCACTTCAGGATACAATGCTGAACCACTGGGTGTACATGGTCCTTCAGAATGGTCCTAGGCAGTGATGTGCCCATCTAGCACAAGTTTTGGGCCTAGGGCAGTGGTTGCTCAAACTGTGATATGCGAACACTGTGGTACAACCTTCTAGTGGTACGCCGAGGAATCTATGAATAATTAAAGTAAACAAATGAACATACTTTTGAGTCTTTGACGTGTATGATAACACCGATGAGATCAGTAAATTGATTTTAATAGCATAAACTTTTTATTTAAGTGGCTGACAATAATAAACATTCTTAATTAGAAGAATTTATCTGCCTTGTTTTTGAAATGTGCAGTGCTGTAGCTGCTTCATTAAGCCTACTATGCTACTGTACTTCAATACCGGTTATTATGGTGGTACTTGGAGAGACAATTTCTTTCTGAGGTGGTACTGGGTGAAAAAAGCTTGAGAACTACTGGCCTAGGAAATGCCAAGATATCCCAGCCCAAACATCACTCATTCACCATCATGCTTCATCATGGGCATGCAACAGTCTGGGTGGTGCGCTTTTTTGGGGCTTTTCCACACCATGTCTCTCCTGAATGTGGGAAAGACTGGGAAGGTGGACTCATCAGAGAACAATATATGTTTCACTGCCCAAGAGTTTCACTGCTGGCACCATTAAAACCAACATTTGGCACAAGCCTGGCTATGGAGATTTATATATATGACATCTGTCTATCTGTCTGTCTGTGTCGATCATACCAATGACACAACGATCAACGATAAACCACTGTACTTGATACTGTGGTCTTTCTGCAGTGCACACCCATTGTGCACGTGCTATTCAACCGCACCTCCATCTGCTCTCTCTCTCTCTCTCCTCCTGACCTTTTCTCTTGTCTTTTTTATCTGCTCTATTTCACCGTCTCAGTCCCGCACTTCTCTGATGCACACTGTCCTGCTTTGAGCTGTAGCTGAGAGGCCAGAAACGTTCTGTGTTCCAATCATACTTTCAAAACAGGCTGCATTTGTTGACTTCTGTCAGAAATAAGTTTCCTTATAATAGGAACTGAACATCTCAACTGAGAGACGTGGAAAAGATGGACTTAGATTGAGAGAGCTGGATAGAAGCAACAACAAAAGCTACATAAAAATGGTGAACAGCGAATAGAGAGGTAAAAATGATTCAATATCGAAAACACAATAGCTACTAATTGAAATGCTGTTCATTTCCATCAGCTGTCTGAGCCAGAGTGTCTGCAATGCTACACTGAACATCCTTCTGTCAGGAAGTGCACAATGTGTGTCCTGATTAACACACCACTCAACTTTAATGACTCTGTGACACACAGAGAGCAAGAATCTAATCATACACAGCTGCGGAAATACCTTCAGAAGCTCAGGTCAATGCAAACCACTGTCCTGTGACCAGTGTTGGTTAAAAAGCAACACATTTCAATTTTATACCTACCTTACTCTTTAAAAAAACACAAAAATAACATAAAACATACATTCATATCGCTTTCCTTATAAAGTAACTAAGAATCACATTTAGCCACTTTTTAAGTGACTATAGATTGTAGGATATTTCTTTTTCCCCCAACACTGCCTGTAACAAACAAATACAAAGTCCTGTTTATTGACCAGAAGGAAGTAGAAGGAATTAATTTAGATAAAGGAACATTGGGTTAGAGTAAACTATATTTAAAAATATGGATAATTATTTATTTAGAAAATGCATTTAATTCAGGGTATAATATGATGTGAATGCAAGGCCCTCTAGTGGTTATGTGATGCTAGTGGTTATGTGATGAAAAGATATGCTGTGTGGTTATAACTATTCAGAAAGTCTCAGATGCTGAAAATATGCACATCTGTAATGACACATTTTCCCAAGAAACATTTTTTTAGGTTGTGCTAATAATGCACAATAAATGTGTGAATGTAATTCTCAAAATTTGTTGCATTAATGACATTTATTTTTAAAAGTACAGTACACAAACCATACCCTAATTGTAACAAATAGGTATTTACATGACCAGAAAAAATGCAGTTTAAAATATTCAGTATGCTGGGGGAACCATTCTTGTTTGTTTAGAGATGATCACTCAAATAATGTGGTTGGACACTGGATCCCTGCAGGCTGTGCTACATGTGAAACCACAGCTAATTTCATGCCATCCTCTGGGTTTACTTTTAACTGCTATGCAATACAGCGTGTCCCTCTATTAGAAAGCTAACAAAACCCTTGCCAATTTGTCTCCATGCATTTAGCTTATAAACAAGTGTTTGAAGTCTCATACAAGTAATGACCCTAGAACTACTTTAGTTTACGTATCAGATTTAGTTTAGCAATTTAATCAAAGTTAAGGACCCTGCTGTTGACAAGTGCTAATTTTTTATACTTCCATATTTCCAAGCTGATTGCCGGTAAAGCTATTCAAGTGTGCTTCAGCAATAATATAAGCCACACACTGATACATTATGTAACCCAAATCCCCCCTGCAGTCCTTTAGCATCTTTGTTAGCACGCGCACTCACCTCCAATGCGGGCTTTGCCAGTCTGAATCCCACTAAGAGGGAGTCAAGTAGAACTGGAGAGTAACCTTGATAAGAATAAAGTTAAAGGTGCTGTATGTACGTTTTTGCCTAATCAAAAGTAGACATGGGTCGGTATAAGATTCTGGCAGTATGATAACCTTGGATAAAAATATCAAGGTTTCACAGTATGGTGATATCTGCTTTAAAATATATTCTTTTGAAATGTCTGGCTAAAAAACAAAACCTTTTTCCCTATTGAACACAATATATTTTATTTTGAGAAACATTTAACGTATTTTGGAGCAGTACATGTCAGGATAAATAAAAAATAATAGTGAATCATTGACTCATTGTTTCAAAAACACAGATTTCTTAACAATTTACAACAGCATTTTTGGATATCTTTTCTGCTGGATGGAAATACTGCTGTCCTAAAAAAACGACAAAAACAAAGTGAATAAAAAAATCGTACACAAACAGATGTCTGTAGTTCAAAACCTCCGTTTTACCGCCGTTCGTGCCGCGGCGGTGGCGGTATTAAGTGCGCCAACAGCTTTTGGCTGCGGGTGGCGCTTTAACATAGATTTTCAGCTTTGCCTTTCCACAAGAGGACGACACTATGTGTACTGTACCTTATGTGAAAAGGTGTGTTCAATTAACTTATAATTTTGTTGGTTTGTTTTAGTTTTCTTAGCAATATGATTTTACAGTATAGAAAAGATACAATCCATGGTGAGAAGTATAGCCCTAGGCTGCAAAAATTAAGCAAATATAAGAATTAAGTACTTTAGCCTTTATATTGCCCTATTAAATTGCGTTGGGGTGAAAAGATGTTTTGATTTGTTTGACCATCATGCGCACAAGATATGAAAACCGTGGCATAACACACAGTACAAAATAATATTAAGGTTATCGAGCCGATGGAGCGTGTCCCCTGATCGTAGTATAACTTACTTTATCAATAATAATTCTTTATTATAGGCTAGGTTACAAATATTTGACCAACTGCCACTACATGTAAAATACTCTCGTGCACTCAAAATAGGTTCCCTTTTGCTATTAGTAGCGGTTATAAAGTTAAATAAATGGGCTTATCCGCATGCAAAGTTAGCCGCATGTTCATTCTCTCCTCATGTCTCTTTCACATGCATGCAGAGCGAACAGCTTGCATAAAGAAAAAATCTGCTTGTTTAAAAGAGCGCATTATATCCACGAATGTCAGATAATTATAATATTAAGCTAATAATTAATAATATTAATAAAATTAATAATAATGCAGCAACATCCTGGTCTGCATATCACTCTGAAAAAAAAATAAAGTCTTATAGCCGGCCTATTTCGGGTTATCTGGTTTACACATACCATAGTAATGGTATGGCAGGAAATTTTGACGGTTTAAAAACCTTGACTTTTCCAAATAGCAGCATAAATTGAAAGCGGTTATCGTCCCATGCCAAATCAATAGAGTACAAATACCATAACATGTTTGGAGATATAAAAAATGTGCTCATTTATCATATGTGTCTATCTGGAAAAACAATGCTACAGTCGATCTCCTTTAAAACAGCGTGTTCCGTGTCTGAATATCAGTCTTTGTTTTGGTCTGTGTAACCCGCCCACTTTCAGGTTAACCAATTGGATTTCAGCACTCTAAAATGCCTTGGTGGAAAACACACCTTTTAATATGTCATAAAGCTGCCAGACGAAATGGATTAGGTTCAGAGATTCAACTTTCTACACATCCTAAAAAGCTTCCGCGTCCACTCAAAGCACCTTATAATGAATAACAGTCAACTTGATTACGGTTAGAACTGGGCTGTCTCAATTCATGTCTGACATACTTGGCACCGTCTTCAGTTACGTTTGTTCCTATAAGGCCCTGTTTACACTGTCAGGACTTGATTATCAACTCCAATTTGTTGCCTATATCTGATTTGTTTTGCCCCTCCGTTTACACGTTCTTTTAATTGTGACCCATATCTGATTCATGTGCTTACACTTGCCATACAATTTACGACATCGCGCATGCGTAAAGGCTGGTTCTAGCATCTGCGCCACACTAGCCACGATGGAAGAAATTGTCTTGCTTTTAGCTCAGTATAATATGTGAAGTTCACCCAACTCAAAAATTATTTTGAGGCAGAGGAGGGAAAGGCCTGTCATCGCAGCTTGCGCCTATGGTTTACATATGGTGTCCTTTACTGACTCCAATGGGCAAGAAGGCAGGTAACTTTTGCCGTCGACCACTGACCACATTTCTCCTCCATGTTTCCTCTGTTGTTTTTGTTTACCACGTCAGTGTATCCACAGACGCTCTTCCTTCTATGTCATTAAACTGCAGAGAAGTACCACACTGTCAGAAGTTTAATGACGTACAAAACAGAATGCCTTAATAAATCAGATCTGCCTGTTTACAAAACACTCGCATTGTCACATATCCGATTTATATCTAATTTATTCCCACACATGGAGAAGGCCTGAAAGCGAACTCTGAATATCCGAATGCATGCGTTCTTTTCGTGTTTACATGGTCATAGAAGAGATCCGATCTGTCACATAAGAGCAAAAAATCGCAATTGGGTCACATTTAACTGGCAGTGTCATCAATCTGGCAACCTGTGTGGGTGTCAAGTCTGAGGAGGAGGGGTCAGGTGAAAAAAAACAACTTAATTTGTACTGCAATACCTACTTCAACCACCTTGGTGTCAATCCTACAAACATTAAAATATTAGCTAGTGCATTAGTGCAGCCATATTTTGACTATGCTGCTGCTTTTTGGTACAGCGGTAGTTCTAAAAAAATGAAAAATAAATTGCAGACAGCCCAAAATAAGCTGTGTAGAATTATTATGAAAGTTCCTCCACTGACACATTTAAATAATGAACATTATAGTAAAAGTAATTTTTTAAAAGTTGAAAAAAGGGTCTTTTTTTTTATTAGTGATGTTGTTTAAGATTTTAAAGAAAATGGTACCTAAATATTTCCTTGACTATTATATTTTAGTTAGTGAGGTGCACTGTCATTCTACAAGAGCGAGTTGCAGGGGTATTTATCCTGTAGATTTAAGAGTGAATCAGGTAAAAAATTATTTTTTGTGTACCAGCTCTGTTGCTTGGAATGCTTTGCCTGGAATTTTTAAAGAGATTCAAGTTGAGAGCGTTTTTAAAAGGGAAATTAGGAAATGGTTGTTTTACAATTAAAGTTGAGGAGTTTTTTGTTGTGTAGAGTTGTTTGAGCTGATGATGTTTGCACTCCATTTATGATTTGCTCGTCCATTTTTTAAGAATATCAAGGACCACAATGGAAATAAGCCTGAGGCTTTTTTGTGTATTTTATCCTCGACAGTTTTTAAAATATGCATGAATTAGTCTAACTGGACTTGTTTGTTTATTTTGTTAAAATTGTCAAATAAAATCAATCAATCAATTAATCACCTTTAAGGTGGGAAAGTGAGCTGTGTGAGTAAACCTCACTATTCTGATCTCGAGAGGTACACTAGTGACTACTCCTAGAGGCTAATATATTGGTTAGATCTGTCATCTCCAATGCTAAAATTACTAGTTCATATCCCACTCGGAGCAAGTCAGTTGAATCAAAGTTATTACAGTGGTGCCGTGACCCGGATAGGAGCAGGGACCAGGGGGTGAATTTAACAAGCCATTTATTGAGAAGTGTGTGAGTCAACCGTACTCTGCTGTTCAAGAGGCCCACATTCCATGACTGTCAGGGTTCTGCCAATCCTGTCTTGTTAATCCTTGTCTTGTGGCAGAGTCCGGACACTAGCTCTGTCTAGTCTTGTGTGTTGTCCATGTATGAGTGCGGATTGTGGGCGCGCATGGACCGTGCGCGCTTCCGTTTGATACGGGCGCGTGGGGTCTGGGCGTGTTCGCGATCGCGCGCTCGTCCTGGTGTTTGTTTTGTTCTGTCGGCATCGCGCTGCTTCGTTCACAGCGCCTCCGTTTATCTTGCGATGGCGCTGGGATGAAGCATGCGCGTTGCATATGTGTGAGCGCACGGTAAGATGTTTTCATTTTATCGTGTGCTTGTGTCTTGCGTTCAGTCCTCTGTGTTTAGCACGTGGTGTGTGTTTACATACATCGCGTGATTGTGTTCTAGTCTCTGGGAGTGCGTGGCTTGTGTTGTCATGCACTCTCCTGTCTATTGTCTAGCCCCACCCTCCTTGTTAACCCATTATTAGTCTATTATGTTCACCTGTTTGTTTGTTAATCATGTCTGCTTTAAATTCTCCTCATGTTTGCTGTCCTGTGCCAGTTCGTCGTCGATTGTCGTCTATCATGTCAATGATCCCAGTCGTGTCCTGATCCTGATCCTTGCCAGCCCAGCCCAGTCTAGTTGGTTTGTTTGTTTATTTATTTATTTGTTTGTTTATTTTGTTAATGTTTTCTCCCTCGGGGTTGTTTATTTTGCTCTTTTTTGTTTTATAAAATAAAAACATTTCATTCTGCAATTGGGTCCTCGCTCTCCTTTTCCCCAACACAAACCGTGACAATGACTAATAATCACATGGCTATAGAATCATATAACATAAGGTTTTTTTCAAGTCATAGAGTTTTGAGTACAATGGCTAATCAACAGTGTTTCAGAACATGCTCAAAAGCGCTCAAATGCTAGCGAGAAATTAACATTTTTGTCATTTGAGTGTAAATTTGTACCAAAATCTATACTTCTGACAACCCTACCTGTAACTACCACTGTGACTACCTACCACTCACTACTAGTAAGTATCAGGGAATGAAAATGAACAAAAAAAATTACACACGTCTGTCAGAGATTGTGTATAATAGGCTTAAAAGCTCTATTAGAAGTCTAAAGTAAACCAGTATCTTAAACAAAACCCAACCAGTCATGTTGGAATTTTAGGGATACATTTTTGATCAGTTCTTTTCTTTTCTAACACAGGTTTGGCGATATGACAATGAGATTTCTCAGCAGGAGCTGTCATTATGTCGGTTCCTCTTTCTCACAGTGATTTTGAATTGTTGCTGTCTTTAGCCCGACTGCCTCCAGCAGAAATGAGCGTCAGTCTTAATAGGGCCATGTGAAAGAGGTGTAGAGGGAATACAATTTAACGAGATCACAACCACACACACAATGTTTGTATATGCTTGCCAACATACAGGCATAATAAGTGCTGGAAGAGTGCAGTTGTGTAACTGCTCTTTCCCTTATGAAAGGATCTCAATCTTCCAGTTACGCATTTATTTTTCATCAGACGGGCTGTAGGAGATGATGGAGAGATGGACGGACAGAGCGAGGAATAGGAGGAAAGAGCAGTGATGTGGAAGAGGCTGTGTATGTTGAGGAGCAGCAGTCAAAGGGGAAATGAAGAGTCAAGTGCACTAAAAGTGAGGATGAACTCAGGTTGAATACCAGCGAGTCACCGAACGCACTTGGAATGGAGATGACTAAAACAGGAAGAAATAAAAAATCAATTTGACAAGTCGATTTTTTAAAAAGCATGCCTATTAGTATTGTACAATGCAGAGAAGGAAATTACAGTTAGTTAACATGGAAAGTGATTTCTGTTATAAAAACTAGTGTTGTAATTCTAAATTGCACATTGCCACCATTGATACTACTACTACTACTACTAATAATAATAATAATAATAATAACAATAATAATCATAATAATAATAATAATAATAATAATAATAATAATAATAATAATAATAATAATAACAACAACAACAACAAAAACTATAATAATAATAATAATAATAATAACGATAATAATAATAATAGGGCACCACGGTGGCCGAGTGGGTAGCACGTTCGCCTCACAGCAAGAAGGTCGCTGGTTCGATCCCCGGCTGGGCCAGTTGGCATTTCTGTGTGGAGTTTGCATGTTCTCCCCGTGGTTGCGTGGGTTTCCTCTGGGTGCTCCGGTTTCCCCCACAGTCCAAAGACATGCGGTACAGGTGAATTGGGTAAGCTAAATTGTCCATAGTGAATGTGTGTGTGTGTATGTATGGATGTGTTTCCCAGAGATGGGTTGTGGCTGGAAGGGCATCCGCTGCGTAAAACAAATGCCGGATAAGTTGGCGGTTCATTCCGCTGTGGCGACCCCGGATTAATAAAGGGAATAAGCCGAAAAGAAAATGAATGAATGAATAATAATAATAACAACAACGATAATAATAATAATAATAATAATAATAATAATAATAATAATAACAACAATGATAATAATAATAATAATAATAACAATGATAATAATAATAATAATCATAATAATAATAATAATAATAATAATAAACCTTGCACATGCATTCCCAACACCTAAACTCTGCTGTGTTTGACTTGTTGAGTTTTGTTTTAAATGCAAGTCAATTAAACCTTTATCTTATAATTTTAATGCAATTTAAGGAATTATGGAGTGTAATTTACATTATATATTTATAAGCACTGGTATGATTATTAGTAATTATCATCTATATTGTCTAAAAGTTTTATTGTTATCATTTAATAAAAAGTACAGAATTGTAATGTCATATTTATTAGTGATTTTAATAATTCTAGTACAATGTAATATTATACTCAGCATTATTATATTTGATAAATGTGATTAAATATATCTGATAAATGATAATAAAAACAAATAAATACTGTTAAAATAGCTAACAAATAGAATCTATAGCACAAAAATGTAATGAAAATGATTGTTGTTATACTTAAAATGACATTATATTCGATATCAAATATGATTATTAGTAATTATCATTTATATTGTCTAACGGATTTATTATAATATTTAATAAAAATACTGAAGTGCGACGCCATATTTATTAGTGATCTAATTATTCTAGCGCAATTCCATATTATATTCACCATTATTATATTTAAAATGATAAATATAATGATAAAAACTAATAAGTTCTATCAAAATAGCTAACAAATTGAATCAGATATGACATTAAAAAAATTTATGATGATGTTTGTCATAAAAGGATATTACATTCAATTATGTTAAAAAATAACTTCACTATTAATAATAATAGTAACAACAGCAATGATAATAATAAATACTACTGCAATACGCAACCCAGCTACTACTATATACTACTACTAATAAATTACTTTAAGAATAGAAAATACATTAAAAACGTTTTAGTAAACACTGTATTTGCAAATGCACACTATTAAAGCAAGCAATTAAAACTCCTCCGTGCCTCAGAAGTGCTATTTGGCTTAAAATCCAGAAAAATGAGCTCCATTCTCTCTTCCTCTTGGCTATATGTTGAGGAAGCTGTTCCCGGTTTAGATTTGCCGAGCAGCAAGAACCAGAGCGTGTGACAAGCTTTAGCGGTGAGAAACGGATTATACTTTCATCGCCGGAAAAAAAAGAGCTGAATGACACCCGAAGAAACATCAGCAGCTCCGAGCCACTTACTCGAACTGTCAGGATGTGCTTTCAGCTTACGTAATATTCCATAATCCCTCAAAAATGACTTCACAACCTCCTCGGGTGCGAAACCACACCGTATTAACACCAACAGTGCTTTACAAACGCAGCGTGAATAGACCACAAGAAATATAGTTTGCTTCCATATGTAAATATGCATTATATTCATCCAATAAGTGCCATAAAGGATTTTCATGCTGCTAAAACTAACAAGAAACACTCAAATTTGACCAGCAGAACCACCAAGCTTGTCATTTTGTTAGTTTTTCAGTTTCTCAATGTAATAACTTAATAAATAATATAAATAAATAAACCCATATACCTGTAGTACTCTGACTTAGTAGTGTAATTTATTCTACACTGTTATTTGATTGATACATTGAAGGGCCAAAATAACAAATATACACATTATATAGCTTATTATTTCTGTGTATAGTTTAGTTTATAAGATTTTTTACTGTGTATTAAAATACATATTGTTGATATTTTCATTACTTGCAAATGCCTGATATTTGTTTTTATTTTGCAAAGAAATGAACAGTATAATGATCCGCCTCGATTTTGTGTCTATAAAGATTCTGTAATTCTTATCGGTAAACTGATCCATTTTCACTTTCTAAAAATGATTTAATAAAACTTCATGTCCTGTTCTTTATTATTGAAAACAGGAGAGCAATGCTTTGTTTACCATAGTGAAACTTTGTTTTTGAAAGGCAAGACATTGCAGGAGAATAAGGTCAAAAATACTAACACATTTTCACTGTACGTCCTCAGCTGACTGATTACACTGAGCTAATTTTGCTTTAAAGATTTTCTAAAATGCAATTAAAATATACAAAAGAAACATTTCATGAAATTGTTACTATTAAATTTGCTTGCATTTTATTAAATCTCTTTTTATCATTCCATAATTCAGAAAAATAACTAAAAAAGAAGACATTTTTGTAGAATAAACTATTTTACATATATCAGGCTCATGTATGAACATATCCATTCATAGAAACGTTTAGAATGTAGATAGGAATAATACTATAAAGCTTAGTGTATGTAAAATCTGCAGATTTATGGCTCAAAACAGCAGAAAGAAAATTATTTTATTATTATTTTATAATATTTTAATAATAATTTATAATAATTATTATTTTATTATTATAATTGTTTGTTACATAAATATGTATTGATCTACAGAGACAACTTGACAAAGAAAGACTTAAAAGAATAAAAGAAACACTTAAAATTGTTCTTTTTTTTAACTTAAGACAACAAAATAAGAAAACACATTAATTAAAGCCAAAAAGTCCCCCAAAAAAGTTGCATGAAGAATGTCATCACAACACAATAACTGTAAAGGACAATCAAAAGTCTCTGAGACATTTTAAAGTTAAAGAGTATGCAATTCTACAAAAATCTCCAGAATTAATCTCCAGAAAACCAACAAGTGCACGAATAATGGTTGAATGCTGCACAGGTACAAAGCAGGTAGACATAATCTATTCTAATTAAACAAACCAATCAAGTGTGACAAAATTTCTACTAAAATTTCTACTAGATAGAAAAATCAGTTCAAGAAAAACCAAAACGGCCAAAATCTCAGGATCGACAGGTACACGAACAATTTCACCAAAAACAAAAATTGTAAATGACAATCAAAAGTCTCTGAGGTTCTTTGAAGTTAAAGAGTCTGCAACTGCCAAATAATCTTCAGAACGAGAAGCACAAGATGACCACCGATTGCACAGGTGCACTATTAAAGCTGGGATGCTCCACAAATATAAAACCTTATGAGAGAATTATCCATAACTCAGTCCAGGAGGAAAAAATATATTTTAAGAAAAAAAAAGATATTTTAAGAAAACAGCCTCCAATTCATTTATTAGGCTATCATTAATATCTACAGACACAAACCGATAAAGTGCGACAAACAAAACACTTAAGAGTGAATATTAAATATTGTCTTTGCCTTACACCGACAAATCACTGAAAAACCAAACCCCCCCCAAATTGACAGGTGCATGAATAAACAGTCCACTTCTCTTTAACGGCGTGAATCACAACGTAAAGATTATCAAAATGGAGCTGAACTCACCAGAGTCTCCGAGGCATGTTGAAGTTAAAGAGTCTCCAGTTCTCAAATATTCTCCAGAACAAGAAGCGCCTGATGGCCACCGATTGCACAAGTGCACTATTAAAGCTCGGATGCTCCACAAGTATAAAGCCTTACACTTTTACATGAGAGGGATGGAGAGAGAAAGAGAGAGATAGAGAAGGGGAGGGCGATGAAATCCTCCCAGACGCCCTATAGCCTTGTCTGCTTTGTTAGCTCGTTTTGATTATGCACCACACATGCACACTCACGCACACACACACTTGTAGAGCTATCTTTATGGAGACTTCCCACAGATGTGAGGATTTTTAATCTGTACAAATTGTGTATTCTATCCACCTACCCCTAAATGCAACCTTCATGGGAAAAATCTGCATTTTTACATTTTCAAAATACTTTACTCTGTGTGATTTAGGAGGCATTTTCCTAATGGGGACCACAGAAATGACCCCACAAGATCAAAATGAACTGGCATTGCTATACTTGCTATACATTTGGTCCCCACAACGTGATGACCACAAAGTACACCAAACACACACACACATACATGTATATATGATATAAAAGGACTTTTAATAGGCGTAATGTATTTTATACTGTAAAAAACTCTCATTATATGGCCTTACCAGGAAATCCGTGGCAAATTCTTTATGTTAAATGAAGATTTAAGTATCATGAATTATGAGGACACACAATGCATGACTTCGTAAATCAGCTTAATACAAAACTAGGTCATACCCGTACAATTATACAATTTTGTCCTTGCAAACCACAAAAAACAAACACATACACACACATACTGTTTTTTCAGGTTTTATAGGGACTTCCCATTGACGTAATGATTTTATATTGTACAGACTGTATGTTCTGTCTTCGAACCCCAACCTCCAACACCAAATGTTTAATTCTGTATGATTTATAAACTATCCCCCTGCCCTCCAAAAAAATTGTCCCCACAAGGTCAAATGATACTGGTTTTGGTAAACTTGTGGGGACCAAGGATGGTTACCAGGAGCACACACGCACACAGATATGTCTGCGGGTTTAGAGAAGCTGGCAATAAATGGACTGATGCAACAAACCACTGTGAGCTTCTGAATAAATCATGTGGCATCAAAGGTTGAATATTTAACATACTTGAATATTTAATATATGACTTGGGACAATAATCATGCGCAAATTTAACATCAAGGCATGCAGACATAATAATACAAAACGTATTAAAGAGTGTATCTGACACACACGCACACATGTCAGTCGCTTTCGGATGTACTTCATGTGTCAAATACAGTTATGTGTGATTGTGTTAATGCAATGTGAATGACAGACGCGTCAATGTCAGGTTCAAAAACAGCAGAGGCGAAAACATTTCAACACTGGAGAAAATAGGTTTAACTTTTGATCAACTGCTGTTTGTGCGTTGGAGAGTTGTCAAAGGCAAATGCCGGATCCATTAGCAGAAAAGCATTTATTAAATAATGATTCAAAGCAAAGGTTAGGCAAGAACCCCATTCATGCTCAATGACTGACACAGAGACTGAAACAGACGGCTTAAATACACAAGGGCTAACAACCAAATGAGTTAAAAAGTGGGCGGAGACAATCACTGTAGCCAATAAAAAGAAAACTATGGGATTAACAAGGGTGTGGCACAGAGACCACATGGAGAGATTAAACACAGCAGGAGAATTGCAGAAACGAGACACAGGACAGGAATCTTGATAAAAGTATTATAATTAGAATAGCATTACAATGTATTATGCATAGAGCAAAATATATATATTTATACTAAGGACGACATTGAAAAAGAACATGTCCTTTGTCATATTTATGTTTCTTATCTATAATTAGTCTATCTATCTGTCCGTCCGTCCGTCCGTCCGTCCGTCCGTCCGTCCGTCCGTCTATCTATCTATCTATCTATCTATCTATCTATCTATCTATCTATCTATCTATCTATCTATCTATCTATCTATCTATCTATCTATCTATCTATCTATCATCTGTCTGTCTGTCTGTCTGTCTGTCTGTCTATCATCTATCTATCTATGTATCTATGTATGTATGTATGTATGTATGTATGTATGTATGTATGTATGTATCTATCTATCTATCTATCTATCTATCTATCTATCTATCTATCTATCTATCTATCTATCTATCTATCTATCTATCTATCTATCTATCTATCTATCTATCTATCTATCAAATTTTATTGCTTTTTTAAAATGTCCTTCTCTTCAATTTTAATAATAATCATAATAATAATAATAAATTATTAATATTATAATTAAATAATGACAAATGTATTTAGATCAATTATTATTATTATAAATAGTTTATATGTAATTAGTAAACTGTTTTAATTTCCTACTTTTAGAGTATTATGTTTTGTTACAGTAATATTACACTTTTTCTATTATTGTCTCTAAATTACATATTTTACTAAATTCAGATAAATTCTGCACTAGAAATGGATTTATTTAATGAAAAAATTTATATTTTAGCCTGAATTTAATGTGTGATCAATGTGTTGTTAATAATATAATGAATTAATTATGTGTAATATAACATTTATTCATCAATTTTCCTCCGAATTAGTCCCTTTATTTATCAGGGGTCGCCACAATGGAATGAACCACCAACTTATCCAGCATATGTTTTACACAGCAGACGCCCTTCCAGCTGCAACCCGGTACTGAGAAACTGTAATATAACATAACATTATAAAATAATAATTAATCATTTAATAATATAATATTATTAAACAATATTATTTAATAATAATAACAATAAATATTAATAAAATAATATTTAAAATGCTAAATATCAGGGTTCATACACATTTTTACTATTATAATTCAATGAATTTTCCATGACTTTTCCAGGACTTTCACATAAATTTTCATGAACTAATGTTTCATGTAATGTCTACGTATACGTGGTAAACAATAAGAAAAATTATGCATGTTCAAAGTTATTACAGCATATTAAAAAACATGCAACATTTAGTTAAAATGATTTTTTATATCTATGTAAAATTTATTTAGATAATGCACACACAGCACTAACAATGTGAGAGCATGCGTTTGGCCATGGACAGAAAAGAAGACAACTAACCTATATTTAAGTATACAGATATTTGTTCAGCTAATTTCCATGACTTTTTCAAAACTTTGTGGGTTTTTCAGTTTTTCCAAAACTTTTCCAGGCCTGGAAAATGCTATGTCAAAATTCCATGACTGTTCAAGGATTTTCAAGACCGTGTGAACCCTGAAATATGTTCTTTTTAGTTTTTGTAAGTTCCATTTTTCTTAATAATAACAATTTTATTTTTAAATCTATAAAAGAAGCTTCAATAAAAATGCACTTTAAAAAGCATGCCTTCAGATTCAAAACAACACAGCATGACTGGCAGACGTGTCAACACAGATTCAAAGATACATCATCTTTCCTTGAAGACTTGCTTAAGGTCGTAACACCATCCCTCTAATTATATTGACACCACATGCGACCTTCACATGTTGCCATGCCTGCTACAATTTACCATAAGTCACAGCAAATGCAGCAAACAGGCTTATAAATAATTCTTACTAACATGACACAACAGCAAACGAGCAAAATTGCTGTTCACTGCAGGTCTGCTTACTTACGGCTGGGTGGTTTTGTGATGGTTATTCAAGCAGCAAAAAACACATACTAGCTCTCCTGTTAGCTTATCATGACACTCGGACACATGTAAACACAAACAAGCCGATGCATGAGGTCTGTGTTGCATAAGCGCAAACCTCACAGCCTTGCCAAGTTTGATGTGCGAAACGTGTCTGTATGTGTGTGTGGGTGGGTGTTTTTGTGACATATCAGGACACAATGTATAAATGTACAAGTATGGATATGACACAGAGATGTGAGTTATGAGGACGGTGCTAATGTCCCCATTTTTAAAAAGGTTTATAAATAATATTGAATAAGTGGTTGTTGTTTTTTGTAAATAAAACTGCAGTTTCCTGTAAGGGGTATAGAGTTAGGATGATAGAAAATATAGTTTGTACACTGTATATATAAAAAAAACTATGGAATGTACCCCACAATTCACAAAAACAAACCTGTTTGTGTGTATGTGTGTGTGTTCATCCACACCCTTGAAAGCAGGACTGAACAGTGGGTGACTGGTTGGATGTGGAGATCCCACCTGCTTCTTTTCCACCTGTTTACTAGCATGATCCATCAAATTAGACTGTAAACATGTCCAAACTACAGCTTAACGTGTTAGTAATATAACAAACATTAATGTCTCTTACTGAAGCATGTAGTGGAAGACTACATGTAGTATAAAAGAATGACTTTTATATTTTGGACTGTGCAGCCATTATTATTTTAGGTGTGCATTGCTTGATGTCAAATGGTTGCACTTGGTGAGCTAGTACTGGCACTGCCTGCTGCTGTTTTTACAAAATACTGATTTATTATCACATTGACAACAAGAGAACACTCCAAGTGAAGGCCTGTTTACACCAAACAATTTCTATAAAGACAGAGATCTAAAAATTATTTTAACGTAAGGGACGGGACACACCAAGCCGACGGTCGGCCATTGGGCTTCATTGGTCTGTCAGTCATTGTTTGGTGTGTTAACGTTGGCGCTCGTTGGGCCGATTTAGCATGTAGATTCAGTGCTGGTCTTCGACTGAAGAGAGCACTCTGACTGCTTATTCAACAACTTCTCAGAGTATGAGTGTAATGTAAACTGAAACAAAAATATTCAAAGATGATTCCTTGGATTTTTTTAAGGTAACTGACTTGTAAACTATTAATTTGGGGTGAATTTAAACAAACAAAGTTGAACATTACCAAAATTAATTTGTTTGTTTAAATTCAACCTAAGGCGCCACGGTGGCCTAGTGGTTAGCACGTTCGCCTCACAGCAAGAAGGTCGCTGGTTCGATCCCCGGCTGGGCCAGTTGGCATTTCTGTGTGGAGTTTGCATGTTCTCCCCGTGGTTGCGTGGGTTTCCTCCGGGTGCTCCCGTTTCCCCCACAGTCCAAAGACATGCGGTACAGGTGAATTGGGTAAGCTAAATTGTCCGTAGTGTATGAGTGTGAGTGACAATGTATGGATGTGTTTCCCAGAGATGGGTTGTGGCTGGAAGGGCATCCGCTGCGTAAAACAAATGCTGGATAAGTTGGTGGTTCATTCCGCTGTGGCGACCCCGGATTAATAAAGGGACTAAGCCGAAAAGAAAATGAATGAATGAAATTCAACCTAAATAAATTGTTTGAAACAATTTAGTAGAAATCTTTTTTTTTTCAGTGTAGCAAGTAAACAAGTCAAGACTTTCGCTACATCTCTCAATTTTTTGCAAACAATATGGATTATTAGATTATCAGACATAATTACAGGAGTATTCATTTTCTTTTTGGCTCAGTCCGTTTATTAATCTGGGGTCGCCACAGCGGAATGAACCGCCAAATTATCCAGTATAACCCTTCCAGCTGCAACCCATCACTAGGAAATGTCCAGACACACTCATACATTACAGACAATTTAGCCCAGCCAATTCACCTATACCACGTCTTTGGACTTGTGGGGGACTGTGGCGCCTAATTACAGGAGTAGTGAATGACAATTACTGTGATAATGATAAAACACTGCTTTGTTTATACTTTGCACACACACATGGAAGTTCCGGTTTTCCTTAGTGAAAGGGAAAACATGCCACCCATGGGTGCGGAAATACACGCAGGCACAGAACGCGCACTCTCGTTTCAGTCAGCTGCGGTCCAATTGCTGTGTTCACTGACAGCAGACGGAACTAGACATGAGCCAATGAGAGGCGACAGCACAGTTGGGTTTCGTCAGTGCTAGCTGTTCGGCGTCATGTTTTCATTCACTTAGTTTTTCTCAGTCCCTTTGGTACATTTCTCAGATCGGAGTGTCATTGTGTACGGATAAGACAGTCAAATTACTTCATGCTGTCAATACAACAGTGTACACTGGAGGGATGTTCTTATGTAAACTATGGCTACAGTTTTTATTACAAATATAGTTTTTTGGCTACATCTTAGCGTGTGGAAGTTTGATTGCAAGAGACAACAAGATTCACATTTATGCTTTTACTGTTTATACTGTAATTTGTTGACAGACCATGTCATTGTGATACAGAAAGGAAAAGATCACTCCTTAGATGTGCTGTATGAATTACACTGCAGTCAGTAATTACACTATTGCAAATATACTACAAAATATAATACTATTATATTAAAAATATTATATAATTTGTCCTATAAACAAATATAGGACAGATGTAGAAAAAAGTCTAATGGAAAATATATAAAAATTCGTTATGACAAAATATTATGACAACTTGATCAGCTTTTTTGCATGGAAAGACTTACATGCAATTAACTAATTCCTAAATGTTGTGGGAGGGGGTTAAGATTATTCCGTCAGATCCATTATAATACATATTGATGAACATAATATAATGATATAACTGATAACTTAGGAGACAGCAGAAAATTGTACATACTCATTTGCATGGATTATCAAAGCATTTGCAACTTGTTCAAAGAAATGAAAAACTGCTTGCTGTGCACAAGTGACACAATGATCTAAAGATTGCACAGGTAGTTTTGCATATTTCAATTCTAATATGACAAATACCAAAAAGACAGAGAAAAACTGTAAAGCTGTGTTGCACACTGCATTGAAGGTAATTGTCAAAAACTCATAATAGGGGTTCTTTAATGACCACAGTGAAACTGGCAAATAAACATGCCTCTTCACAAATAGTCTTCAAATTTCTCCTTCAGTGCCTGCGGTGTCATGACAAGCGACTGCATCATTCGCCACCTGCATTGCTTGCTGCCTTTCAGTAGCTGTGATTTACTGAAAGCTTCAAAGGCTGAAGTGAAAAGAACAAAGACATGGTCTTTAGGAAGTTTCTCTCATCCACAGGCATCTAAAAATAGCAACAGGCATTGCCAGTACTTCAGTGCAACTATTTGACGTCAGTCAATGCATACCTAAAAAAAGGCATGCAGTTCCCATTCAATCCAAGATGAATGTGGACTATTTTTTAATTTATTTAAATCTTTCAGTGATTTTCTCTTTTAGTAAGAGGCACATTTTACTTTACAATTAAAGTTTGCATAAAGTCAAAACTTCCTCTTCTTATATTTATATGTACGATTAGGTCTATAAATATTGGGACATTGACACAATTCTAAAACTTATGA
>CAIGQQ010033290.1:0-14924 GCA_903798035.1 Danio albolineatus
TATTATTATTATTATTATTATTATTATTATTATTATTATTATTATTATTATCAACGAGCAAAGGGTCAACCAAGCAATTTCACAGTTAAAAATGGAAAAACGAAATCCAAAAACAGCGTTTTAAAACTGATCTTGACTTGACCATTGAAATGCCATTGATTGATATCAGCTGTTCTGTGTTATGCAGAGTTCAGACTGCATGATTTTAGCCCCGATTTTGACTCGCCGACAGGTTTTGAGAAATCGCAGACAAATGCCTGAAATCACAGGCAAATCGGTGCTCATGCACGCGAGTGACAATCACACAATATGAACTATCAAAGACACGATCTGAGAGAATCACAGATGAGTCGCCGATGCCCGCGAGATATTCGGCGTGCTAAATATCTGGAGCTGTCGGCGATTCAAATGATGCTGTGTGAAATGTGTTTTGACTGAAAATAACATCGGCGATCACCTACAGCCAATGAGAGAGCAGCGTTCACAAGTGTGGGTATCTGCAGGCCAGCGGGAGGTTGAGGGAGAAGTTAAAAGCGCTTATTTTCAGTTTATTCGGACCCAAGAAATGGAGGGAAAATTAGTGTAAATTTGGCATGAGTTCCCGTGTCAGTTTGACGTGTCATGTGAGCAATATCACAACCCAACCCGATCTAGAAATAAAAATGTTGAGGAGAAATTGCTAATTCCCTTCAAAGCCAGGTGAGTAAATATACATGTCTACCCCATTAAAGGCTTCTTTCTCGTTATGTAGTTAATAACAAAAGATATACTACATGTTTTTTGGGTGTGAGACTTAGTTGGACAAAGTTGTCTGTGATTTTTCCTATTTTGAAGTCATGCAGTGTGAAACTCCCTGTCGCCGATCCATCTTGCAGTGTAAACAAAGCAGCGACGAAACGCAGCCCAGATAGTCATGCAGTATGAAAACATCTTGTGACACGACTACTTTGAAAATCCTGCAGTCTGAACTCGGCATTAGATGGATGTCATAAAATCAACCCTTGAAACTAGTTCGAAAAACTTGTTGGGTCTGGTCTGTTTATCACATCTAAGATATGCGCACATAAAAGACAGCATGTTCATTTATTAGCACTGGATTGGGTTATGAAAAGTAGGCAATTATATTTGTAATTAATATTAAATTAATTGTTGTTTACTGAAACTCCTATGATGGGTAGGTCTCTAAGCAGATTTCAGTGTCTCACTTCAACAGTTTCCATTTTTATTTATGATATTTATTATTTAATGTCCTAAAAAAATCCCGGTCACCATCTTGAATAGCCTACGTTTACGAACTATGGTAATTAGCATTTCTTTTTAATCCAACCCATAATCTGAATACTACCATATACCTAATACTATCCAAAATGGATTTAACTGCACAAAACCCCAGGTACAATTATTTAGACATTAAAAAGGACAACATTGATTTCTTTTTGTCTTTAATGCGCAGGTAAAGATTTATTGAGCCGGAGCACTTCAAAGCACTCTTGAAGCATTTGTGCACTTGAATTAGCTGGTTTATTGGGTAGCTGGCTGTTTTATAGTACCTGAATACTCGGGAAAGCAGATGGTCAAGGCGCTGCGTGTGATTTTCTGCTCAAACAGATCCTTCTTGTTGAGGAAGAGGATGATGGAGGTCTCTGTGAACCACTTGTTGTTGCAGATGCTGTCGAAGAGCTTCATGCTCTCGTGCATTCGATTCTGTAGTGGAATTGAGAGATTTTCAGCAACAAGCGACAAATCAGCATGTTAGAATAATACGATCATTAGACACTGAAGTAACAATACTGAAAAATCAGCTTTGCAATCATAGGACTAAATTAACTTTAATAGAATAGGCTATATGCACAGCTAGTGTTTTTCAACCAACGGTAAACTTCCGGTGAAAGGTTAATGTGACTATTTTCAATTTCATAAGGTTCCTTTTACAGCATCGATGTTGTAATGTAATGAAAATATAATCGGTTAAATAGACTTAAGCATTCATTTAGTTGTTCAAGCATATGATGAGATAAGACGCTAGCACCGTCAGTAGCAGCAGGCTAGCACAGAAACTACATTGAAAATACTGAGATAGAATAAATTGTCATATTTTAAAGACATGGCAGGGGAAAACGGAATTTAATGCAGTGCTTCTTGTCTGATCTGAGACCCACTTTTGATCGTGTATACAATCGGCTGTGAAGATCAATGATTTTCAAAGAAATTAGATCTAAAACGCAGCGATTTTATAATGCAAAGACAGTTCCGAGAAAGCCCTGGGGCTTGCTGAATTAAAATGAAATGTCCATGTGCATATACCCCATTATGAGCTAAACTGGGGTAAAATCTAAGAGTCTCTCACCATTTCTTCATCCTCAGCCAGCACGAGGTCATATGCACTCATGGCCACACAGAAAATAATGGCAGTCACCCCTTCAAAACAATGGATCCACTTCTTTCTCTCTGAACGCTGACCGCCAACATCAAACATCCTATAGAAAAACAGCAGACGTGTAAATGTTCAGCAGTATTAACAGACACATCTATAGGTGCATCAATTACAACTGAAAATATCAATTACACCCTGGAAACCCCTAAATAACAGAATATCTAATCTGCCAAACAAGCAGAAGCCTTCTTAAAGTTGAAACATATACGATTAAGATATAATGGGCAAAAACATTTAATATATAATACCATCTTAGGGGATGTTTAGACAACTAAACTACTAAATAGACAACTAAGCTATCTAAAAAAAATGACAATGGCATCTAAAAGGTTTTGGAAAACTAAAATGTATAAAAATGGCCTCTTTTGTGCAAACAAAGTTATTGTGTGTATACGTATTGCATGTTCCGTCTATTGGCATGCGACAATAAAAACAACAATGGCTGACTACTAAATGCATAGTGTTTTTTTAACTACTTGCCCGACTGTACAGTATTTGCAATAGAGACACACTGAATTCTTGGCTGAAAATGGCATTTTAGGTTTTCAGCCAAAGAGAAAAACAGCCGAAAATAAGAGATGAAATAAAGGTTATGCTGCGTCCCAATGAACAGAAATGTTTAGTGCGCTGGTGTCACACTCGCTCCAGCAGGGCCGGATTAACCAATGGGCATTATGGGCACAGGCCCAGGGGCCCGTGATCACCTGGGGCCCCTGCGAGGAGGAAAAATGCAGATTTTGGAGTGTTTATTTTGGCTAAGTGCAAAAAGCGCACCTCGTTAATTCCCGCCCATCACTGTTTGATTGACAGAGACAACATCACTAAAGAGTGCACTTAATAGCAGCGTTGGTGGTGTAGCTTGAAAAACACATGGCAATATGTTTTGACGCGATCGATCATGAACCCGGTTCGAATCCAGCGTCTGATGAACACGTTCTTCTTTTTCACCTTTTTTCATCACGAGGAAGACAAGTAGGAATCATTAATAAGTGTGTGTATTATGGAAGACTGAGATTCATAGAACTGGATTGGAGAGGTGTTATATCCAAATCATATGCAATTTATGTTTTTAGAAGTTATGCATTAAAAATACCCTTAAATGTATATATTTTAGTACTGCTTCAGTGAACTTGAACAAGTACATTAAAATCCATTAATTTTCACTTGTTTTATTAGTATTTTTGTTTTTTCAAAGTATGCTTTAAATGCTTTAAAAATAAGTTAAATCTTTGTAGACTAGAAATGTATGTACTGTATATCATTTATTATAAAAATGTGGGCAATACATCATAGATTAATTTTATTTTAAAAAATATAATATTAATCTTATTTTTTTAATTCAACTATAGGGGTGCGGTCAGGTAGCAAGACAATGTGCCCAGGGGCCTCTGAATTCTTAATCCGGGCCTGCGCTCCAGTCTTAGCCTTCCAGACCAGGCAACTTCAAAAAAGCTCAATATTCTGCTCTGTGAATATTTAGCTCATGTATTCATTAACTTATCTATGCATGTATCGCTCATGCTTACCAGAAAAGAAAAGTCTGCTCAAATAATGTGTTGACTGGACATTTCTATGTAGTCTAGTATATAGAGCCAAATGTTTTTGGGGCAGTATTTTCATTTCAGTGCATCCCTAATTTTTTGTTATTTTCACTTGAAGAAAATAACCGCCAAGTAGACTTTTATCTCCAAAAGGTAAGATTAAAGCTTTTCTTTTGTCACATATTAAACATTAAACATTCATTATAAAACTAAACATGCAATAAAGAAAGAAAGAAATTAATTAATAAAATAAATAAATAAATTAAAAAAAACGTTTCTGTACATCTCAGCTTGATAAATCCATCCTGCTTTTTTAAGCAATCCCCAGCATTAAAAGTGGCGAATGACAAAACTGCAGTGCACACTTAACATCATTTACATAATGCACACTTGGCATAATAATATACACTTTTTGCACATTGGTGTGGATGCTAATATAGTTACCTCTATGGTTCTCATTCTTGGTGTGAATGAGCCTTAAGAAAGGAAAAAGTCAAACTAATTAGAACTGACCTAAGAGCAAGTAAACAATGATTTTAGGTCACATCTAGTTTCCACAAACCATATTTTCCCAGCGCTGGTTGGAAACTTTTGGGGAAAACAGCGCATTTGCTGAGTCAGCGGTCTTACAACATCCCTTTCTCTTCTTTAGGTACGGACATTCATGTGTGTCACTGGCATTTGTTGACATTTGATTCCGCGCTTTGTTTCTATGGTAATGGAGGGCTTGAAAGCAGGATGGATGAGACCGGGAGGGAGGATGGAAGAGATGAAACTTCCTGTCTATTACAGAAGTCGTTCATTTCTGTCTGTCAAACACTAGAACAGTGCAGACCTGGAAAAGATGTCACTGGCATTTCTAGGAATTTCCGCGATCATGTTCCTCTTATGTGGCATTTCCCTTTCACGCACGATGCATAATATGATTTACAAGACATTAAATAAAGTAATAGAGCTTATTGGACAGCTGGCTCATGTTTGATCCTTGGAAAGGTTGGCCTGACATTTCTTCTGTAGATTAAAGCAGGCACATTCAAAGAGAATCATTCCAGGCTTGATGCATCCCATAAACTAGGTAAACAGAACCACAGCTTTGAGATCAATTAATCCCAAAACCTAAAGCCAGAAACATGTGAATGGCACGAAATTAATTCCTTGATTCCATTGAGAGTTAAAGAGGGTGTTGGTGGAAAATGGCTGTCAGATTGGGCAGATGAGATGTTTGAAGTGTGAATATGTGTGAACATGCATGCTAAAACACCCACTAGAGGGTGCGAATAATAAAATCTCGGTTCAAATCAGAGCGAAATAAAGACATTCATGCGTGCAGGGGATTTCTCACTTGAAGTGCAGGTCTTTGAAGGTGAAATGTGTCTCTACGATGCCAGTGGTTTTCACTCTGGTCCTCAGGACGTCCTGCTGGGTTGGGATATAATCGGCTTTGGCTATCCTCTCCATGTCATTCAGATAGCTGCAAAACATAAAGAGAATGGAACAGAACATTAGCTTTAAAAACAACTGTTTGGGATCTCTTTTAAATATGGTGCTTAATAGCATTATTAATTCTTTGCATTACTAATATAAATATATAACAATGCACAGACTTTCAGCATGTTACATATTACATTGAACAGATGTTCACAATGTCTTTAAAATATAAAGGAATGCAATATGTTTGAAAACTAAATCAAAAACAAAATTAACAATAATAATAATAATAATAATAATAATAATAATAATAATAATGAATTAAACAACTTGAATAACAAAGCAATAATTTTATGTAGTCTAAACAAAAAAAATATATATATATAAATAAAATAAACCAGAACAAATATAAATAAATAAAAAAACAGAAAAATATCAATTAAATAAAAACAACAAAACAAATATGAATAAAATAAAAACAGAAAAAATATAAAAATAAAAACAGAACAAATATAAATAAACAGAACAGATATAAATAAATAAAAACAGAACAAATATAAAAAAACAGAACAAATATAAAAAATAAAAACAGAACAAATATAAATAAAAACAAAACAAATATAAATAAAATTAAAAACTGAAAAGATATAAATAAAATTAAAAACAGAACAAATATAAAAAATAAACAGAAAAAAATAAAAATAAAAACAGAACAAATATAAATAAAAACAAATATAAAAAACGAAAACAGAACAAATATGAATAAAAACAAAATAAATATAAATAAAAACAAAATAAATATAAATAAAAACAGAACAAATATAAAAACATAAAAACAAAACAAATATAAATAAAACCAGAACAAATATAAAAAATAAAAACAGAACAAAAAAAAAAAAAACGAAACAAATATAAAAACATAAAAACAAAACAAATATATATATAAATAAAAAAAGAACAAATATAAATAAAATAAAAACCAAAAACATTAATAATAAACAAAATATTTAATGCACTTTAACTTAGATATTATTATCTTACTACTATAACACATCGATTTCTACTGGTGATAGAAATGGTGTTTGGTTACTCATCATAAAATATTTATTACTCCCTCACTATATTAAACATTCTAATAAAAGATGTAGGCAAAAAAATAGCACAAGCAACATTCAGCATTTTAGCCAAATACTGTACGATGCAAAGTACAGTAGACTTCTGTGACTCAACTGTGTCAGCAGCGTTGGTGTGAAACAAGCCTTGTGTACGATGTTCTTATGCAAAACACAGCATGTGCAATCGTCTAATCAAATTTCCAAACGGAGGAACAGGCGAACCGCCTTGTGACAGTGACGATGCAGATCTTCATTCAGCTGCCAATCAAACGCTGGCAGAAACACAGCTTGGATGAGCAGCGTAGGCAAGAACTCCTGCCAGCAGCACTGAATGTTATTGCTCCACCCAATGCTGTACTACGACTCAGACTACTAACTCTACCATTTCATGACAAGCCAAGAGTCTACACCGCACAGCAAGAGAATAAGGCTACAACGCTCCATAATGTAGTTTCTGCCTTTCGTGGTTGTTTTACATTTATCTTTCATGAGAGCGCTCTCAGTATAGCCTAAATCCCCGCAGATGCTGCAATTCACAAGCTCAAAACAATCAAGCACAGCCCAAATCAAATTGAAATGTGCCGATAATCCCTCTGTACAAAGCATGGCTTAGCGCTGCTTTTGTAGTCCCTACCTAGCACAAAATGTTGAGTTTTTAGATTTACAGGAGCGTTTTCTTGAAGACTCATTAAATTGAACACTTCCACGCATTACTTTTGCTCTGATTTATGGCTTTATGGTGCAGTAATTTGTGCTGTACAGACTGTTTGGAGAGAGATAAGGGATAGAGCAGATTCAAGTCACTGCATAACAATGATAAATTAAGAATTCTACTTGAAGCACCCACTGCTTTTTTAGTAGCTCATTATATTTAAGAATGCCAAAAACTAAGGGGTAAAGAGTGTTTAGATACTGTATATACATGCATTTATTTAGTTGTATATTTAGTTATATATATATTTGTTTCCATTTGTTTTTATAATCACTATAGGCATGGGATGATAACCGTTTCAAGGTATACCGCGGTATGGAAAAGTCAAGGTTTTCATACCGCCAAAATTTTCTGCTATACCGTTCCTAAGGTATGTGTAAGTTTTTTTTATTTACATTTTTTGTTTGTTTTTTAGGTGTAAATTGTAAAGACATCTGTGTTTTTTGAAACAAATGAAGATAGCAGAAGTCAATGATTCGTTTGAGTTATTCAGCTTGACATGTTTACTGCCCCAAAAATATTATAAATGTTTCTCAAAATAAAATATATTGTGTTCAAAGGGGGAAACGGTTTAGTTTCTTAGACAGACATTTAAAAATAATATATTTTAGAGCAGAAATTGCAATACCGTCATACCGTAAAACCGTGATATTTTTTTCCAAGGTTATCATACCATCATAATCTTATACCGGCCCATGCCTAAATCACCCTTGTTGTTGTTATTATTATTATTACTTAAGATTACCAAAGAATTGAACTGAATTCACCTAGACAGAAAAAGTGAGAGAGAATTGAGCAAATACTGTATTACAACTACTTGCATAAAACACTTTAAATTAATTGTACATTGATTTTTCAATACCACACAAACACAACCAAGAAAGTATTACCCTTTTAACATGTCTATGAAGAAACTACAAAAAAGAAACTTCCATCAACCAAAGAGCACACATTTCAAAAGTAATAAAAGCATTCATGAAACATAAAAAAATAAATCAGAAATATTAAACATAAACATATAATCTAATATTCTGGATATGACTGCGGAAAAGGACATATTGTTAATATCTTTATCTAAACTAAGTTATATCTTCTATTTCCTATTATACAGTATATGTCTAATTCATCTTGATCGATAATAAAATTCAAACATCTACAAATAAACTTTTTTTTTCCCTAACATATTTAAAACCAACAATAAATACATCTATAAAAGAGGGAGCATGCGAGTGAGAGAGAAACTATGATTAAAATTAAAAATGATTGTTTTATAGTATGTGTACTGTATTTATTTCCTTTTTCAATATTATTATTGTTATTATTACAATACACCATTCCCAACATAAGACATGCTTACTAAACTAAAATAACTGGCCTTATTTAAATTATTAAATTATGTGCACGAGAGAGAGAATCATTAAAATTATTATTATTGTTTTATAGTACATACTGTACATTTATTACCTTTTTCAATATTATTACTGTTATGATTACAACACACCATTCACAACCATTCACCATTCACATTTAAATCATTAAATTATGAGTGCATGAGGAACTATTATTAATATTTTTATTGTTTTATAGTATGTACTGTATCTATACTGTAATTATTTCCTTTTTTCAATATTATTATTATTATTGTTATTATTACAACAATACACCATTCACAACATAAGAGATGTTTATTATAAATCTTATTTAAATGATTAAATTCTTATTATTATCTTCTATTAAATCATTATTAGAGGTATAATCGGTTTTATTTCGTACTTATTTATGTCATTTATTTTTTAATTACTGTATATTTATTAACCTGTATCTGTATGAATTTTATTAATCTGATGATGTTAATATATCACATTTTATACATATCTAAAATGCTTTGGCAAAACTGTGCAAAATGACATGCCAATAAAGTAACTTGAACTTGAAAGAGAGGTAGAGAAACAGACAGAAAGAGTAGTCATGCCACCTTATGAGAGAAAAAGGCCTAGTTACCCCTTACTAAAGCTCTCTATCTTTATTATTATTATTATTATATACTATTTTTGTCTATGCTATGAATTTGCTCATTATTACTTATATTTCCTTTATTTTTATGTATGTTTTGCAATTTGTTTATTGTTATTGCTTTGGCAACATTGTGCTTTATTTCAATCACGCCAATAAAGCTCTATGAATTTGAGAGAGAGAGAGAGAGAGAGAGAGAGAGAGAGAGAGAGAGAGAGAGAAATAGAAATAGAAATCCCAGTTCGAATCTGGCTTAAAATTTTCCAGTCAGTGATTGAACCGATAGTGCTATACGGTAGTGAAGTGTGGGGTCCTCTCCTCAGTCACGAGTTTGATAAGTGGGATAAGAATCCAGTTGAAAGCCTACATGCAGAGTTCTGTAGGAGCATCCTCAGGGTACAGAGGAACACACCCAACAATGCATGCAGGGCAGAATTAGGACAGTACCCTCTACTCATGCGCATTGAGAAACGAGCCGTCAAATTTTGGAAACACATTAAAATGAGTGACCCCAACTCTTATCATTTTAAAGCCCTCAAAAACCAAGAAATGGACATTGAAAAAAGCCCTCTGATTCAGATGGTCCTGAAGCTCCAAACACAACCCAACTCAACGAATATTACTAACAGCAGGAAGCATCAGGACACGGACATGCTCATCCACAGAATAAAGCCCAATCAAATGATAAACGCACGCAAAGAAGAGTATCTGATTTACTGGAGTGAAGCAGCAGGAAAACAGAGTAAACTTCAGTGTTATTTAGACCTAAACAGAGATTATACCACGGCAGCATATCTGAGTGCAGTAAAGGACAGTAAATTAAGAACAACAATGACCAAATACAGACTGAGTGCTCACAGTCTGACTGTAGAGACGGGCCGATACAGGCAGAACTGGCAACCCAGAGAGAGCCGAATCTGCCCACACTGTGCCCTGGCAGAGGTGGAGACGGAGGAACATTTCCTCACCCGCTGCACAAACTATGAGCACATCCGAGAATCATTCTACCCCAAACTACTGAGCATTTACCCACAATTCACAGAGCTAGACAATAAAACACAGCTTCAGTATTTACTGGGGGAAAAAACTGACTGTATTCTTCTAGCGGCACAATACATTAATGCCTGTCACAAAAAGAGAGAAGAGACCAATAAAAACATCAGTTATGCGCTTGCAAAAACACAAACACACATCTAAATGATTATAATTGAATCATTGTAAATATCCTGATTATTACTGTTTTATATTTTTAATACTGTTTTATCCTACAATGTTGATTGTTAAATGTACAGTGTTTTCTGATCTACTATTATTTTTATTGATATAAATGAATAATATTATATATATGAATGATATGATATATTGAATAATAATATGATATATATGAATGATATGATATATTGAATAATAATATGATATATTGAATAATAATATATATGAATGATATGACATATTAAATAATAATATGATATACTGAATAATAATATGATATATTGAATAATAATATGATATATTGAATAATAATATGATATATTGGATAATAATGTGTATATATCTTTAATTTGGTTTTTGTTTTGTTTTTTTCTTCGACTATTTACTGTTTACTGTGTTTTTTTTTAATACATATGTATGTTCTTTTATTTTTATGTAAACTTTATAACTGCTTTGGCAATACATTTGTAATAATTGTCATGCCAATAAAGCAACTATTGAATTGAATTGAATTGAATTGAGAGAGAGAGAGAGAGAGAGAGAGAGAGAGAGAGAGAGAGAGAGAGATTAATGACCACCTGCTATCATTTAAGGTTTGGGGAATTAAAGTCATGTCTCTGATAAACGGAGCTAGAGTTTATTAGAGCCAAGAGTACAGTTTAATACTGCAGCTGATCTGTAATAAGAACAATATGCCAAAGCCAGAGCTAAATACAGTGGCTATTCAGAAGAAATATGAAAAATAAAGCATCTAAAGGTACATACTTGTTTGTTCTGAACAGTGTGCATGGCAATACTCTTTGGTTTTTGTGACAGGATCTGCTCAAACAGACAGACACAGATCTTTTCTTGGACGCATAGGAAGTTTGTCTTGTTTCTCACTGGAACAGGAGCTGTGATGTCTGATGTCTGGCTGTGGTTTATAGGATGGGAAGATCTCATGAAAGTGAGCCAAAGATATGTTCCAATTCTAAGCCCCTCAGTTCCAGTAAAAACTTAATGCTACAGCGTACATTGGTTTTCTGGATTATATAGATGAGAGCAATGGGAGATAAGGGTTACTGAATCTGGTGAGCATGGAAGAACTTCACTAGCCTTTCACAAAACACTGAACTCACAAGTCATGCAGACATTTATGTGAGGATTCTGAATGATGATAAATCAAATATTTCAAAAGCTACAAATTTGTCATAGCCATGCTAGTTTTTTTCATCTTTTGCATTGTACAATCATTTAATATTCAAAACTTAGTCAAAAGTATGCAAAGATTATTAGCACTCGTGTAAAAATGTTAACTCTTTTTCAAATATTTATCAAGTGCTATGAAAGAAAGAGCATTTATTCATTTATTCATTAATTTTCTCTTCGGTTTAGTGCCTTTATTAATCAGGAGTCGCGACAGCGGAATGAACCACCAACTTATCCAGCATATGTTTTACGCAGTGGATGCCCTTCCAGCCGCAACCCAACACCGGGAAACACCCAAACACTTGCATTCAAACACATAAACTACAGCCAATTTAGCTTATTCAATTTATCTGTACCGCATGTCTTTGGACTGTGGGGGAAACTGGAGCACCCGGAGGAAACCCACGCCAACACAGGGTGAACATGCAAACTCCACACAGAAATGCCAACTGACGCAGCCTCTTGCTGTAAGGCAAATTTCTAATAACCACATTTCTTTGGTCTCTGCAAAGATCACCATACATAATATTTCATTATTTAATTTGTAAGATACTAGTATTCAGTGTAAAGTGCATTTTTATGTCAAAACTAGGCCCACAAGGAATCTGCGCATGCAGAATTCCGCAGATTTTTAGCCCATCATTGGTTCTGTTTATTTACTTGTGTAAAGGTGTGTAAATTTATTTTAGTATTATTATTGATTAATATGAAAACGTTCATATGATTTATTTACAATACAGTTTGCAAAGTAATATTTTTCCTCTTTTAGTGGATATATTATATGAGAGACTTGCTTTGTTTACTAAATAAAGTGGATCTAATTAGATTTGCATTGTAAACATCAAATAAAAGTTAAAAAAGCTATTAATTTTTATTTCATATATTAAGGTTTTAGTTACGATACTCCCATAATTATTCCGCATAAATCCGCAGATTTTTTACAAAATTCTTCGCAGAAATGTTTTGCAAAAAATGTCCGCAGATTTTGTTTGGCCCTAGTCATAACTTGGCTAATTAGGTTAACTCAGAAAGCGATGCTAATTAGGAAGGTCATTGGACAACAGTTGTTTCTTCTGTAGCCAGTTGAAACAATTATTTCTTAAGGGGGCTTATAATATTAACCTTTTCTAAATTATATAAAAAAAATTAAAAATGAA
Organism: Danio albolineatus; assembly: GCA_903798035.1. Taxonomy (NCBI): domain Eukaryota; kingdom Metazoa; phylum Chordata; class Actinopteri; order Cypriniformes; family Danionidae; genus Danio; species Danio albolineatus. The sequence goes on from CAIGQQ010033290.1 coordinate 12,801, forward strand.
TAAAAATTGAAAGCTGCTTTTACTCCAATAAAACAAACAAAAAGAAAAAGAAAAAAGAAAGAAAGAAAGAAAGAAAATTTTCAAACAAGAAAAACTTACAGGACATACTGTGAAAATGTCCTTGCTCTGTTAAACATCACTTGGGAAATAATTGAATAAGAATACACATTTCACAGCAGGGCTAATAAATTTGCCGGCCACTGTAAATTTGATAACTACTCATCCATCCATCTATTGCATCCATTTTGCATCTAGATCAGGGGTGCCCCAACTCAGTTCTTGAAGGCCGGTGTGCAAAGTTTAGTTCCAAGCCCTAATTAAGCTCTTTCTAGGTATACTAGAAACTTAGTTGGAAGTTGGAGCTTAGCAATGCAGAACACCGGTCATCCCAACGTCTTTACTACCACTTCTTTATAAAGGGAAAAATTTAAGATAGTACTTCGTACAACAATTTTTGTTTTATTCTGTAAACTACTGGTGACATTTCTTCCAAATTTAAAATAAAATTGTAATTAGTATTAAACATTCGCATAAAATAATTGAGAGGAGATCATAAATTATCATTTGGTGAATAACCCTTTCAAATCACAGCAATAAAAAAACAATAATATTAAGCTCAAACTCATATCTAATAAAACTAGTAGGGATGCACGATATTGGAAAATTCTGACATTGCGATATTTAGTTTTTCTGCAATATATATTACAATATGAATAGAATTTTGCTAGAATCAAGTCTTTCAGTGCAGAAATCAGCATAAAATACAATAAATTACACCCATATATAAATACGATAGAGCAAAAATAAAAGTGTAATGAACAGTGTTTTATGGGTTTTCTGGGAAGTCTAACGGTATTCAAATACAAAAAATGAACAATCAAACATAAAATAAGATGGACATTATTGTATAAATAATTTTATACAATAATATAAAATAATATTTAATAATATCTTTATCTTTTAATCCTTAAAAAATATCTAATCCTGTGATGGGACTTACACACACTGCGATATCGATGCTTAAATGGTTTATTGTTCAGCCCTAAAATCAAGACAAGAAATCAAGAAATCTCTCTTAATTCCTTCTTAACATCCATATATTTATATACATATTTAATGGATCGACAAAAACCACAGTCAGTTTTAACTAAAAATATATATATTTAAATAGTACTGATGGGAAAAAAGTTGCCTGCATCTCTTATGTGCTAAAAATAACAGTAGACTACATCTACAAGGAGGTTTTGCCATTCTTTTCTGATGTAGACATTTAGTGTGTGTTCAGAGGGTGGGGAGGGAGTGGCTGCTTCTGTAAAAACCACACATCTCTCCACCCACACACAGGCTGTAAACCGTCTCACACAAACATCTGCAGAACCTAGCAAGCACAACTAAATATTATGAAAACTAAGATTAGCGCTCCCTCTATCCTTCCACAACCCCTTTTCCCACCAACAAATTACATCATCACTCATTCCCTAATTCAAGGCCAAATCGACCGTGATCCCCCGTGAGGGAACGCTCCGCCTGCCCCTGATTGATTCCTAGTGTATTCAGCATGGGAAAATTCATGGAAATCCTGACCCAGGCCAACCCTCCGTTTAATAGCAATTGGTTTCTCAACGGACCGTTAACTGTTAGAGTTTCTGCTCGCTTTGACGTATCGATCTGATCCGGCTCGCTCTCATCACGCGTTTTAATCTGTCTTTTTATCCCCACTGAATTTAAAAAGGTGCTACTGGGCAGGTTTCAGTTTTTCTTCATTTACAGAGTTGCTTGTGGGTGGTTCAATAATTGGAGTTACATTTTGCATTTGTAAAATTTGAGCGGGAAAATAATGCTTATTAAATTAAACGATGTTCTCTTGAATGAAAATCCTTTATAGTATTATTTGTCAGCTCTGTTATGTTAGTAAAAGTAAAAGAACTGCCAATTTTTTTAAACCAAAATTTATTTAAGCACAAATAGGGCTGGGTGATTTGGCCTAAAATCTAAATCTCAATTGGTTTAACATTTTAACCTGATTATGATTAATGAATGATTATTTTATTTATTTATTTTATTTTTTTGGGCCCTCATAATAATAATAATAATAATAATAATAATAATAATAATAATAATAAT
>CAIGQQ010033291.1:0-14383 GCA_903798035.1 Danio albolineatus
ATAATAATAATAATAATAATAATAATAATAATAATAATAATAATAATAATAATAATAATAATAATAATAATAACCTTTATTTAACCAGGTTAAGTGAATTGAGAACCAGTTCTCATTTACAATGACGACCTGGCCAAGAGGCAACATAAAAAGCAGCTACAGTACAAAGGAGCAGGGACACAATACAACAACAGTTTCACAAATGCAGATAATCACATGTAAAACCAACGAAAAACTAAAAACAAGCACAGTGATCTTGTACAATTGTCTGGATTGAATTTTTAAAAGATGATAGTGGAATGAAAGTGCTGAGCTTTAAGATCTGCTGCAGATGATTCCAAGCATCAGCAGCAGAAAACTGAAAAGAGTTGCGACCAAATGAAGTGCGAACTGTGGTTAAGCAAAGGTTAATAAAATTACTAGACGTATTTCCTGAACGCATTTCCTAAACACCTATTCATTGTCTCCTACGTTCTGCTGTCAACGTTGCCAATTGTACATTGTTTTGTTTCTTTTTGGGAGTATGTTGTTGTATGTTGTATTTGCACTGTCTGTATTTTGCACTGTCATTGTATTTGCACTGTCTGTATTTTGCACTGTCTGGAGCCAGAACCTAAGCTTTTCACTCATCATAGCACACGTGCTGCTGATGATGTGACAATAAAGTGATTTAATTTTATTTGATGTAAAGAAGTGACTTTAAATATAGTGGAGTTTTTCCAATAAGAGTTTTATAAATGAACAGAAAACAATGATTTTGTCGACGTGATAGAAGAGAAGGCCAATTCAATAAAGAATACAGTTGACAGTGATGAGTATAAACGGTGCACCAGTGACAAAACGAATTGCTGCATGGTAAACAACATCCAGTTTGTGAAGGAGAGTTTTTGAAGCTGATCTGTAAATTAAATCCCCATAATCCAGAATTGGTAATACTGTTAATTTGACCAAATGCTGCTTTAAAGAGTGCGTAAAGGAAGATTTGTTTCTGTAAAGAAAACCAATCTGGGCTTTAACCTTTTTGAGCAGTTTATTTATGTGAGTTTCAAACATCAGTTTTCCATCTAACCAGATACCGAGATATTTGTAGCAGTCAACATAATTAATCTCAGTACCGTCCAATGAGGAAATTTTAGGAGGATTGGTATGAAGATTGGTAAAAGCGCAGATCTCATAGTTCACTGACAAGTTTTGTACAGTAAATAGGCTCACATATTACAAGTGCGAGATTTTTGAATGAAGGGTGCATTACTTCATTTTAAAATAATTGAAGGAAACACACACTATCCACTATCTATGATTATTTATTGAACACTAACGCCGAACTACTTTTCCAACTTTTACAAAAATGTTTTTCATATTAAAAGCAGAAAATAAGCAGTATCTCTGTAAAATAAAATGATTCTTATATATCCTGTAAATAATATTTTAAACTGTGCATTTCTTGAATTTTCTGTAAACAAATATTAACATGTAAACAATAATTTTTTTAATATGCATGTAATGGAAAATACGGCATCACAAGGCATCTCTGGCGCGGTTTCTAATCATAGTGCAAAGTAAGGCTCAAGGATGAGTCCACTGTCATACGTGACCAGAGGTCAGATGTGTCTTAGCTTGTTTATACTTCTGCGTCGAGTGATCGCAGTGACCCATGGCGCATGCCTTGCGTGTAGTCATTTATACTTCTGCATGCTGTTTGTGTTGCTCTGCAGTAACTGTTCCGAAACACTAGCTGGTTGTTTTATGTTCCTCTGTGTCGAGTTGTTTTGTTTTGTTTTTTCTGAAGGCTACCTTAATGTACAAGTAGCTCAAAAGTTTCCAACTGGAGCTCCTTCATTGGACTCCACACTTGTAAACACTCGCTCCAACAGGCTCATGCCGCCCACACTCATCACCTCTATCAAGCCGACCAATCACAGAGCTTGTGTGTCGATTTCGATTACTTTTTAAATAATTACCCACACTCATCACCTCTATCAAGCCGACCAATCACAGAGCTTGTGTTATGCGTCGATTTCGATTACTTTTCAAATAATCACCCAGCCCTAACCACAAACTATTTACCTCGAGTGCTGAAACTGTATTTCTAAAGTCGGCTAAGAGAGCGGCTCGGTGGTCCTCTAGGAGATTTGCGATAGCCGACATGCTAACTTCTTTGCCCTCGTCTCCGTTCGCCTCCGTTTTCTGCTACTTTTTGCTCGGTTTGGCTGATTTTGTTGCCATAATTCGCAGTTTAGTTGTATACTGTGAAGATATTGTCCACTTGGAAAAAAAGGTAAAGTAAAATGTAGGGTTTAAAGTAAATAAGATTTGAGAAAGTATGAGAGTGAGCCTAAACGCGTGTCTAGTCCCTCTCTCCTCCCAGAATCCCCCACCACAAACTATTTAACCAAAAATCCTACATGCTAGAATAATTACTAGAGAACGTGGCACTAATCAAACATGATTTAAAGACTTTTTAACAAACCTCTATGTGATCAGTGATAAATTCTGTGTTACTTTTCAGTGGTAACAGTTTTGACTTTTTTATAAAACTATTGATGTTTTGATTTCCATCATTTATTATTGGATTACACAATAATACACGACGGAAAATAACAGAAGGACTAGTTTAGATAATAAAAGCTTAAATAAAACAAATAAAAGCTAAATTTCTTTGTAGAAAAAATAGATTGTTACGGCCTGTAACACCTTGAGATAAATGACAACGACTGACAAATGATTACTAATTATTTAAAATATAGCTTTTTAAAAACTAATTTGATTATAACACAATAAAACGATGACTTCGGAAGAGTAGCACGCCTGCATTTGTAGAATCACCCTTATATTAGTTTGTATTTATAGTGGAGCGGTTTTTGTTTCAACACAAAACCTTTGAATGTTTACGTTAATATACTCATCAAAACTACCCACCCTGCTCCATGTGTAAATGCATGTTTATGCTTTGACAGCCTGAATGTTAAAGGTTATAATATTGGCCTGTCATATACATTCACAAATGTTGATTGGTCAGTATTTTCGGAGAACTCACTATGCAGCGGAGTCGTTGAGTTGGTATTCTCTGGCTCGGGTGAAGCAGTTCTGTACTCCTCCATCAGCCCACAGTCTGCAGATGACATTGGCCAGCTCGTCTGGAAGGATACCCTGCTCTTCTGCTGTCCCAGACAGGGCAAACAACTGACGGGCATCATCCTATAAGACAAACAAATAAACAGATACAGTTGAAGTCAGAATTATTAGCCCTTCTGAATTATTAGACCCTGTATATTTTTCCCCAATTTCTGTTTAAGGGAAAGAAGATTTTTCAACACATTTCTAAACATAATAGTTTTAATAACTCATTTCTTTTATCTTGATGCCTTCATGACAGTGCATAATATAGGTTAATTATGCAAATTAGGGTAATTTGGCAAATCGTTGTATAATGATGGTTTGTTCTGTAGACAATCGAATAAAAATATTGCTTAAGAGGGCTTAATAAGACAAATAAGACTTTCTCCAGAATAAAAAAAATATCGGAAATACTGTTCCTTGCTCTGTTAAACATAATTTAGAAAATATTTGAAAAATAAAATTCACAGGAGGGCCAAAAAAATTTGACTCCAACTGTATACACTCAAAAATAATGCACATTAGCATTACGATATAGATAAAGTACAATATTTAAATACATCACACTCTATGCCAAAACTAAATACATGTGAAAACGGGATCTGAAAAAATATATTCAAAAATGCATTTAATCAAATCAGTTTCATTTGTGAACTTTCATGTGGTCGAACGTAAGCAACCAACAACAAAAAACCTGTTCATGCTTTTCTGTGCAATATAAAAACACATGAAGCAGCTCTCTTCAGAAAACAAACCAATGAGCAGATGCTCTAAAAATAATAACACACTGATAAAGAGAAAGTATAGCATATTTAAGCATTATATGCAAAAGAATCAGGAATACAAGGGAGGTTTATAAAGCCTGACCAATTTTATTAACTGTGAAAAATCTGCATTTTAAACATATTACCTCAAAGCAGCTGGAAAGCGACTCAGCAGAACTCACTGCACATTAAGTACTGCTTTATTTATTACATTTTTTTATAGAGAAAATGCCATGACGTTAATAGTCAGAATTTAAGGTGTTTTTCTAGATGGTTTAAAGGGAGAGAATACAACATCTATAATGAAGTTGTCTATAACATACTTGAACAACTTTTTAGTGCTTAAATGTTTTTACTATAATTATTTGTAATTTATTAATGTTAATATATAGTTTTTCCACTGTGCTCCTGTTTATGCGCATCAAATTTGTTGTTCTGTTGTTTGTAGCATTTGCACACAGTTTGTGTTTGTCTGGCCTACTTCACCGCTGTCATTTTACTACGCCGCTCCATCTCTTGCTTGCCACTGATTGTGCAGGTAAAGCAAGCTTGTGCCTGGGAACACAGTGCCCTCGCTGTTCAAAAAATGTATCACAATTCATTCAACATTTCTACCGGTTTGAATCATCACATATTTGAATGGATTTTCAACCGACTCACAGTGAATCATTACATCCCTATGAATAGCGTTAGTTCATATTAACTCATGGTGCATTAAATAATGTTTACAAGCACAACTTTGGATTTTAATAATTCATTAGTTAATATTGAACTATCATTAATAAATGCTATACAAGATTATTCATACTTAGTTAATGTTAGTAAATGCATTAACTAACAATAACTAATGGACCATTACTCTAAAGTGATACCAAATTATCTTTTCGAAAACTGAAAACTCAAGACTCCAAAATCATCTCATTGCAGCTGGTGTGTGGTGTGCCGTCTCATCATCCACGTGGATGCTCCACACTGGTGGTGGATGAGGAGATTCCCCCCATTGTGTAAAGCGCTTTGAGTGTCTAGAAAAGCACTATATAAATGTAAGGAATTATTATTATTGTTATTATTATTATGCAAATTATGTTAATGACACATTTTTGCATGCTTCAGTAATGGAATGAATGGAATTATAACACAGCAGTATGAGTACACACAAATAATATTTTTTATAGAATACTACACAGTTTTGCATTTGTGCATATAGATTAGATGAGTCAGTACTGAAGCCAAACCTTAAGCGAATCAAACAAAATAATGTACGATAATGGTCCAAATATTAGTAGCCCAAATGTATATGTTAGGCGAAAATATTAAATACAAATTTTCAATAACAATTTTATTACCAATAATTTTAAAAACAATTGTAAAATAATAAAAAAAATAATCAAGAGAGACAAAAAAAATGTCTAAAACTTCGTAGAAATTTTGAAGATTGTAATTGTTTTTGCATTATTTAGTTTGACTTTTAATGAATTATCTTTCTATTTCTAATGATGTTCGGTGACCAAACTTTTATTTTCATGAATAAAAACTGTTTAATAAAACAGTTTTGTTTAAATGGACCAAAATACATTACCTATATTCACTGAGAAATCAATAAAAATATTTATTTACAAAATGGGGTGTACGTTGTGTATAGTTTATTTATAAACCACTAGCTTTTTGAATAGCTTTAACATGACCCTTTAACTATTATTTACCATTATTTTTCATAAAAGTGATTGCAATTTTTCTAAATTTCCAATAAAAAGCAATAAAATTAATCAACTACATTGACAAAAATAATTACCGGCTATCATTTGCATTTACGAGACATCCATAATCATGAAGACAGCCTGGCTGCATGGTGGCATCTTGTGAGAAGGGAGATTCTTCATCATCTAGCAGTGTGTGCATGTGCATATGTGTGCTTTTGGTATGTGAGGTTTCTTGATGATCCAGAGATTTATTTGCCAAGCAGGTCAAAAGTTCAGTACACAAACGTGAGCTATGTGTCCCTAGAGAGAGAGAGAAAAAAATAGAGCTCGTTTCCTGACTAAATCTCACCTCCTGATTCTACCATCACATCTCAGACTCAACAGTCTCGATCCATTTGAAGCATCTGTCTGACTGTCCGTCTCCCACACGTTTCAACAAAAATAATCGTCAACCTAAATATATGCCTCTCCACCCAGAACTCATGTTGCAGGACTGGAGTGGGAGCGTGAAGCCAAAACCCTCCCACCGCAGGGCTGAACTTGGTCACAGGAAGTCATGCCTGGGGCGAAACATGGGAACCGTGAGCAGAAATGACGGGCTCAGAGACATTCAACGCGGTCGACCCTGTGCTTCTAGAGGACGTGATGAATTCTTAACCTTGTGTGCTGTTGGGGATGTTTTCCATCCACTCTGGAGTGATTTTGCGGCTTACTTTGGCCACAATTTTCTCTGTGTTTTAGCAAATGGAACCATTTTTAGTGACAAATCTTATTTTGACAATTTTTTTTAGGAACATCCTTAGAAAAGTAAAAAAAAAATATCAATAATACACTCAGGGCAAACTGACTACATTTTTGTTATGTTGGTGGCTGTTTTTGCCCCATTGACTTCCATTATAATGACATTTTTTGATTGCAAACCCATGACACAATCATGCAGTCTTGGTTGTTGGTGGTTTTCCCTATTACTATAAAATAAAAAAAATAGTAAACATAATAAGTGTACTTATGCATGTACACTATAATCTGCCTATAATCTGCTGTTTTACTCCATAGAACTCCATATAAAAGCCAGAAACATTCTTGCACAGGCCTATCTTAAGTGTTAATGGTGCCAACTGATGAACAACCAACAGTAAAAATTACAAATGTTACCTCTTCCCAACAGAGAAATCCATCAACAATGAAGAGTGTATGGTTATTTGGTGTCATGGCTATGCAATCAAAAACTGTGGTTATAATGGAAGTCAATGGGGAAAATGGATGTTTTCATCCACTCTGGGGTGATTTTGAGGATTGATTTAGCCACAATTGTCTATGTGCTTTAGCAAATAGAATGATTTTTGGTGACAAAATAATTCTTTGGAATTAAAAAAAAAACAAAACTGAACAATAGACTCTGGGCAAATTGACTCCCTTTTCGTTATGTTTGTGGCTGTTTTTGCCACATAGACTTCCATTATATAATGACATTATTGATCGCAAAGCCATGACACCAAATAATCATGCATTCTCAATTGTTGGTTTTAAAATAAAATAAAAATTAAGCACCTCAGCTCTCAGAACATAGTGAACATTGTACGTATATTCATGCACGCACACTATATTTTCCCGTTTTAGCCCAGAGAACTCCATATAAAAGCCAGAAACATTTTTGCTCAGGTCTATCTAAAGGGTTAATGGTGCCAAATGATGATCAACAGTAAAAAATTACAAATTTCACCTCTTCCAAACAGGGAAAACCACAAACAATCAAGAAAGCATGGTTATATGGTGTCGTGGATTTGCAATGAAAAAAATGTGGATATAATTGAAGTCAATGGAATTTGGTTTTTTATGGAATGATATTTGGTGACAGATTTTGGCACATATTTTGTGAGAATACCTTGGAATTTTTCAAAAACTCAACAATAGACTCTGGGCAAATTTTACTACACTTTTGTTATGTTTGTGGCTGTATTTGCCCCATTGACGTCCATGTTAACTACTTTTTTTGACTGCAAAGCCATGACACCATTTAAGCATGCATTCTCGATTGTTGGTGATTTTCCCTGTTAAAATAAAATTAAAAACAAGCAGCTCAGCTCTCAGAACATAGTAAACAAAGTAAAGTGTATTTATGCAAGCACACTATAATTTGCTGTTTTACTCCATTTACTAAAGGGTTGCTGCTGCCAACTGATGATCAACAGTAAAAATGAAAAGTTTTACCTCTTCCCAAAAGGGAAAACCACCACCAATCATGAATTATTTGATGTCATGGATTTGCAACCAAAAATGATTAAAACGGAAGTCAATGGGGCAAAAACAGGCATGAACATAACGAAAGGGTAGAAAATTTGAACATTACACAAGGGTTAAATATATTAAACAGATCCTTGAACTTGTATTTGGCCATTAACATGAATTTGTTTTTGTTTACATGATTTTACAATCAAAAAATGTGGTTAAAATGGAAGTCAGTGGGGTAAAAACAGAGTACTACAGTATGATTGCACAATTCGTAAAGGTTAAACAACTCAAATGTTTTGCAATTCAAAAGTCAAAAAACTTGTAAAATCAAGGAATGCTTGAATATTTCGAAACAGGAATACTGCAACTTCTTTTAATAGTCGGTGGAAAAAAGGCTGTAGATATGAATAGAAAATAGTTATAGGCCTTTTAAAAGATTTACGGTCTCAGGAGTGGAGAGGGGGGCGGGGGTAAGGAGTTACAGCGATCAGTCCCATGGGATGCTGATTTCCACGTGTCTAAAGCACACACTGCTCAAACTGTGACATATGGCTAACACAAGCACTCTCACATGGTTTAAAGATACGCTGGCTGATGCTCCACTTCCTGTCTTACGCTCAGCCCTGCACACACAGTGTTTCTGATTAAAGAGCCAATGAAACATGGGGATGGTCAAAATTTGTGAGGTCCAAAATTTAGATTTGTATCTCTCTCAAAAGAAAAAAAAAATCAATTATAGATAACATCTCAACTGCCTGTCATTACTGATATCTGCAAATAGTGTAGCTGCACGAATTGGGGAAATATCTAACTATGATTCTTCTGAATCTAGGTTTATTGTGCTTGCTTGAAAGTGTCCACGAATAGGCTAAAATTAATAATACAGTTACATATCAATAATAATATTAATAATAATAATAATAATAATTTGGGATAGTTTATAAAAAATTAAATTATTATTGTTATTATTATTATTATTATTATTGATATGTATTGATTGATAGGTATTATTATCATTATTATTATTGATATGTATTATTATTGATAATTAAAAATTGTTGGTAATAATAATAATAATTATGATTATGATTATTATTATTATTTTATTAGTTGAATTATTATTATCATTAATATTATTATTATAGATAACACTTCAACTGCCTGTCCTTACTGATATCTGCAAATAATGTAGCTGCAAGAATTGGGGGAAAAAATCTAACTATGATTCTTCTGAATCCAGGTTTATTGTGCTTGCTTGAAAGGGTCCATGAATAGGCTAAAATCAATAATACAGTTACATATCAATAATAACAATAACAATAACAATAATAATAATAATAATAATAAAATTATTATTATTATTATTATTATTATTGATATGTATTAATTGATATGTATTATTATCATTATTATTGATATGTATTATTATCGTTAATTGAAAGTAGATGGTAATAATAATAATAATTATCATTATTATTATTTTATCAGTTGAATTATTATTATTATTACTATTATTATTAATAACATCTCAACTGCCTGTCCTTAGTGAAATCTGCCCATAGTAAGGCTGCACGAATTGGGGAAAATCTAATTATGATTCTTCTGATAAAAACTTTGTGTTTGTAATTTGTAAAAACATATTCCAGGTTTATTGTGCTTGCTTGAAAGGATCCATAATTACGCTAAAATCAATAATATAGTTACATATCAATAATAATAATAATAGTTAGTAATAAGAGTATTATTATTGTGATTATTGATATGTATAGATATGTATTATTATTTTTGATATGCATTATTGTTATTATTATTATTATTGATAATTGAAAGTAATTAATAATAAACTGATAATAATAATAATAATATTAGTCATTATTAACTAGATTATTATTATTAGAGAAGTAGAACAGGATTATTAATTATTAAAATATAATAAATATTATAATAAATAAATAAATGAATTATAATAAATTATTAATAAGATAATACAAACATTTTATTATTATTATTATTATTATTATTATTATTATTATTACCAACTACTTTCAAAAGATTTATGTTTTTATTATTATGTTGTAAATATTTATTTTGAGAATAATTTCATTTTACAGTACAGTTGTGTTAAATGTCTAAATATTTCATTTTCATGGACATACTTCCTTGGCATTTTGAAATACCAGCTGTTTTTTTTTTTAACCAAGTCCTACAATAAAACTCTAACCCTAATATTGGCTTATGGTTTTTGATAACCTGTATTTATTAAAGAAGAAGTATAAAGCTGATAACTAATTTGAGAAAAGTACATATACATCAATGATCAACAAATGAATTTCAACTTTCACAAGGTTGACGAGTTTCCAAAATTCAGCCCCTGACCTCATGTTAAATGGCTCAGAAATCTATCTTCATGCCATCTATTAGACAAGACCCCAAACGAGCTAAATAACCCAGGATATCCTCAACACGCACTAGTTAACTACTCATCCAGACGACCCTCTGACTTCCCAGTCATCAGTTTAGCACATCTCTCATCAAACACACACGAACGAGAAAGCAAGCAAAAGCGAGACACACTTGAGGAATGTCTCCAACAGATCTCTCTCTCACTAATTAAATGTGATGGAGAGATGTTGTTAGCCTCTCTAACAGCACTTTGCAGCTCAATTCCCTGAGCGGAGACACAATCATCCATCTCTCCCTTCACCCGTCTAATTAAACCATACACTGCTGCTACACACCAAAAATAAAGGGCCTGTATCCTCTTAAAACAGCCATACTCTTGACTTCAGCTGCTTTTTTAAGATGCTGCAACTTGGACTTTTAATAACACGTCTCAAGACTCCTGTGTCCTACTTGCTTCCATTCAGACAGTGTTAACCCTGTAGATTGTCAATGACAGTAAATTGTGGTGTGACGTAATATATGGCGAGTGTAAATCAGTGCTGACAGAGATGGAGTGTTTCTCTCCAGAGCATCAGGTGGATCAGATGCACTGAACATACTGCTGCCTTCAGGCTGTTCTCTTCAGATCTGCGCCAGCAAGCTAACACTCTTACTTCCTTATTCTCTTTCTTTCCTTCCTTAAAGCTTCATCTGTCCTCATGAAAGTCTTGAGGATTGGTTCATAGAGAGAATAAAAAGCTGAATAAAACATTTGCTGTTATAAAGAATCCGTAGTCGTTTACAGGACTTCAGTCTACAGGAAGAAGAGACTATGGATTTCTAATAGGACTTTTACTTTGTATTTTTCTCAGATTTTAAAAAAATATTTTCTATTGTTTTTCAATGTAGACAGGACCTTGATGGACATGGGTGACCGTTATTTTCGTGTCTCGTGACTTTTGAAGAGCTGTGTTTTTTTAGACATTAGAAATTAAAAGAAAGTCAACTTTCACAAGCAGTGCTGCTCATTACTGTCAGTTCCATAGCAGTGGACCAATCAGAAGAGCTTGAAGATAGGGCAACTGTTGCAAGTTTGTTTACGGTTTATGCTGCGCTTTTTTTGCAAACCATTCTGAAGCACTGCGTATGTGGGTTTTTAGAAGGATAGACGTGTCCGGTGTGAACAAGCCTACATAAGGTAGATTGTAACCTGATTGGTAAATTTAATGCAGTGTATGGAAGTGACAGTGCAAATGTTTTTATCATTCTGAGAGGAAAACGAAAGTCCAAACTACTGTTGGAAAAAGTGTAGGGTTATGGAGCCAGAAATTATTCATTCATTCATTTTCTTGTCGGCTTAGTCCCTTTATTAATCTGGGGTCGCCACAGCGGAATGAATTGCCAACTTATCCAGCATTTGTTTTACGCAGCGGATGCCCTTCCAGCTGCAACCCATCTCTGGGAAACATCCATACACTCTCATTCACACACATACACTACGGACAATTTAGCCTATCCAATTCACCTATACCACTTGTGGACTTGTGTGGGAAACCAGAGCACCCGGAGGAAACCCACGCAACCACGGGGAGAACATGCAAACTCCACACAGAAATGCCAACTGACCCAGCCGGGGCTCGAACCAGCGATTTTCTTGCTGTGAGGCGAACATGCTACTCACTACACCATCGTGGCGCCCGCTAGAAATAATACAATTGCAAACTAAAGTTTATACATGCAGAGCACAACTCACATTTACAAAATCCAATTTGTAAATACAAAACACAATTCATAAATACAACACGCAATTTGTGAATTCACAAGTACAAATCCTGAATATTTGGCTAATGAATTGGATTTGTGTATTTATAAATAGAGTTTTGAATTCATGAATTCGATTTGTGTATTTATTATAATTGTTTTGAATTTATAAATTGGATTTGTGTATTTATGAATAGTGTTTTGGATTCATGAATTGGATTTGTGTATTTATATTTGTTGTTTTGAATTTAGGAATTGGATTTGTGTATTTATGAATCGTGTTTTGAATTTAGGAATCAGATTTGTACATTTTTTAATTGTTTTGAATTTACGAATTTGGTGTTAACTTGTAAATTGTGTTTTGAACTCACAAATTGGATTTGTGTATTTTTGAATCATGTTTTGAATTTAGGAATTGGATTTGTGTATTTATGAATTGTGATTTGAACTTACAAATTAGATTTGTGTATTTATGAATTGTGTTTTGAATCTAGGAACTGGATTTGTGTATTTATGAATCATGTTCTGAAATTGCAATGGATTTGTGTATTTACAAGTTGTGCTTTGAACTTATAAATTGGATTTTGTAAATGTGAATTGTGTTGTGGATGTATTAATTTTTTTTGTAAATGTATTATTTTTAAGACTAATCCGGCTCCATATAGGAGAAGTAGAATTGTTATAGTTAATTTTGGACGTTTATACTGCTACTCAAAAAGAATGCATTAAACTGATCAAAAGTGAAAGTCATTTATAATGTTACAAAACACTGTTGCATCAAATAAATGCTGCACCTTTGAGCTTTCCATTCAAAGTATTTTGATGAAAATCCATTACAGTTCCCACAAAATTAAGTGGTAGATTTGTTTTTAACATGAATCAAAATAAGAAATGTCTCTTCAGCAGCAAATCACCCAATTAAAATGATTTTCAAAAGATCCTTCAACTGAAGCTGAAATTTCAGGTTTTCTATAAAGCTCTTTAATTTATAGAATTTAAAGGCTTTTTCAATCAAAGGCATAAAGATTTTTGAATGGTAGGTATGCTACAAATAACATTTCATGATGTTTTGTTTATGTACCGACTGAAAACAGCACAGATCAATTTAAGGATCAATTTCGTTCCATTAAAATTAGGATCCATTAAAATCGAGAACATTCTATTTTTAACACAGATCTACAATAAAACATGGACTCCAATACTGCCTTATGTTTAGCATAAATATTTTTTATGCAATTTTATTGCAATGTAAAGCATGTATTGATGTTTACATGTACATCATCGCGTAACAAATTAAACAATTTGAGTTTTCTAAAAGTGGTATTTTTTCTAAATCAGATGTTTACCATGGAAATGCATCTTCTTAGTGTCTATAGTAAACATGACCCTGAACTATTTTAATTTTAAAGATTTTTTACTATCCTGCATTTTTGAACGGTAACAGGAAAACTAATCAGACTTCATGCCGACAGTCAGAAATCTGGCTATAGTGCAGGATCATCTGACTCTGGAGGGCCTCTGAGATAATCTGTGTGTGTGTGTGTGTGTGTGTGTGTGTGCATTACTGTACAGTGGATGTGTGTGATTTATTTGCTGAGGGAATGCAGTGTGTACTCACCGCTCTGGCGCTGTCCTCATATTCGATCTTGAGGTTGCCCATGGCTTTAATGATGGCCATGATGGACTGGATGGTGTTACTGTAGACCACCGCTCGATACTGCTTGCACTCTTCCTCTGAGTAGCCGTCCTCATGGATAATCCTGCACAACAGACATTCAAATGTTCAACTGCTCAGTGTTGTATGAAATATTTAGCAGCATGCATTAAAATTTCATTTGAATTATTTTAATGTGAAATTGTCCGTGCTTGCGTTTATTTATTGTTTTAATTTTTTTATTGCTATAAATTGCTGTTTTTATTTAATCAAGTTTTTAAAAATATTGTTTATTTGCTATATTTCTAAATATATATGTATGAATTGCTTACAGTAACAAAAATCTTAATAATTGCTTTTATTTTGAACATATAATTCTAGAGATTTCAGAGAAAAATAAATAAATAAATCAGTTTATTATTTTATTAATAAACTGATTATTAATAATTATTAATAATCACTTATATTATTCTGCGTTGTTTGTATAGTCTTGCAAACACTAGAGCGAGTAGTTTGACCGTTTTCTGCCGTTTATTATTCCTAGTCATTTCTCCCATAGGCGACTGAATCAGTAAAAGGTCAATAAAAGTATTTTCAGTGTTTTCATTGTTGTGATTAAAAATGTTTAATAAGCAACAAATTATTGTTTAAATTTTTTATAATAGAAATAAATTGCTGTTATTTATATTTTAATTTGTTAAAAATACTATATTATTATATTTATTGATATATATATATATATATATATATATATATATTTATTTATATATATA